>SKCR01041010.1:0-113074 GCA_019454045.1 Zanthoxylum bungeanum
GACGCTATGGGACACAATGTCTAACATTCCATGTATAACAACTATTTTGGATACTAGTTGTTGTACCACAAGGCATTGTGCCTATTGGTGCATTAAACGTCTTCAAGGAAGACATACATGGAAGGCAACAGACCACGTACAAAGCTGGGCTTTTGACGGAAAGGTATCGTTATCAACATTGTGTAAAACGGTTCAACCTTTTACCTGTTGCCATGGTAAATCCATTTTGAAGATGCTTGAAGATAACTGTATATTTCATTTATGAAATGTGTCAGTTGTAGATCAAAATCGCTTTCCTGAAAAGGAAACCTCTTAGAGGATTCTTACAACATCCTGACGATTTTGTATAACCGACAAACAAGGTTTGCGGGTTATTCGATCCATGTTTGGATTGAAGCAAGCATAAGGTTCTTGGAACTGACATTTTGATGTAATCATAATGGTTTATGATTTAATTCAAAACGAAATGATTCTTGTGTATATAAGGAGGTTAGTGAGAGCGCACTGACAGTTAAATTCCCATAAAGCAATTGTTGAAAGCTTGGCTTTCATAGAAATTCTCCGTAGAATTCTGGGGAGTAACAACCTTTATTCAAGGAATAAAGATCTACCGGGATAGATTTGGAGTTGTTAACACTCTCTGGGAAATTATACATTTAAAATGTACTTGATAGGTGTCTCATACGCTTCGAGCATATGGAGTCACGATCAGGTCAATCCAAGTGATAGTCACTGGATTAAAGATTAAGAACATCTGTTAGTATCTGAGAGAACTAAAGATGTTGTCTTAAACTATGGAGAAGGAGAACTTGAAGTGACTGGGATCACCGTTGCAAGTTTCCAAACAATTAAATACTACGGTACTATAAAGTTTGTACACAGGACAGTGAGCTGGAAATATTCCGAGCAAGATAACTGTTGCCGAATAAACAACAAATGCGGATTATTGCTGCAGCTGAGGCAGCAATAGAAGCCATTTGGGTCGAATACAAATCTAATTAGATTAGATATAGTTCTTTTAGCAGCTGAGCTAGGCGTCAGCACAGGCTAAGGAATTAAAGGTCTCATCGACGATCCAGATATATACTTCTATATCATCTGATTCGTTCGGATCATACATCGTGGCGATGTGATGATCGTGTAAATCGCGTTAGACGATTATCAAACAAATCCGCTGACGAAAACCTTTCATCAGCAATTTGAGCGAACCGTATATAGTTCGGGTGTGGGACACTTGAGTGACTGGCTCTGTGCCAAGTGGGAGATTGTTGGACAAAATGACCCATAGCGTCACTATTTGCACAGATCATTGTGTTGTTGTAGCAAATTAACTATGTGACAAGGAAATTGCACTCTCATCATTTGTGATTAGATCACCATAAATATATAAATGAAGAGAGGTCCCTATGATTAGTTTCTGGACTGAGAATGATATGAGACAGTATCAGTCCCCGAATGATTAATCATTAAATATCCATAGCCGTAGTATTATCGAGACTGGACATCGATAATGCGGAATAGGCTAGTATTGTACTTGTGTGCGTTGTGAGGGCACAACGGCATAGTTCTCATATATATAAGTATTGGATACTTATGCAAGTGCGATAGGAGGTCGTGTTTCACCGATGGTACGGGAAACAGCTTCGCTCTGGATAGACCCCTCGGAATCACATTGGTATTATGACTATGTGTCTATGGGAGGCCGAAATCAAGTTAGGTGTGTATAGACTTAACCTGAGACTTACATCGCTAATACTTACGATAATCGATAAACTTTGGTCTTGGTGGTACAGGCTTTAACCGGTTCTGCGTACACCACTTCTGGGTTTATCAGAGAGTCGTAGTGTATTGGATGTGATGTCAAGACAGAAGTATCACTCCAGTCATAGTGGAGATGATGTCACGCAGGATACGGTATTAGTGCTCTTAAGTGCTGCGCGGCCATCAGGATATTATGACAAGGTCATGTATATCCGATTATAGAGACTAGTTACCAGACATCTGAAATGTGCTTCGTACGGGGCAGACACTTATCCAGCCCCAGGCCTAGCACGTGACTATCTGATACTGGACCGATATGCACAATACATTGGTATACTACGCTTGATACAGATCTTAATATTCTTATATGGATATGTCCGGAGAATTGGGTAGACTTGGTGCTTTGCTAGGAGTCGACCTTGTCTCGTAAATCGGTAAAACGTAGTACTTGGTACGTACGTGATTCGGATACTCCGACGACCGTATTTACTGCCAACTTATCCGGGGATCTCATGGGTCGCTTCCCGATAATCCACCGATGACGCACAACTCGCATTCTTGAATAATCTGGGATTATATAGAAGAGAGAGAAAATTAATCTAGGATTAATAACGGAGATATTTTATCTAGGATAAAATATCGTCTAGAGAGAGATAACGATTAATTTGGAATTAATCGGTAAATTAATATATTCGATATATTGAACGAAATTAGATTTCGACGCGGAATTAAAATTAGATTTTAATTCGGGCGAACAAATTAATTTAGAATTAATTCGTTAGCGACGTGAATAGTAAATTCGCTAGGCGTAATCATTTAATTACGACGCGACGGAAAAATTGTTAATTTGGAATTAATGAACCCGAGCCCGAGTGTGATTGCGAGCGCATTCGTATTTCAAATTCGAGTGCGGCGACGCAAGTCACATCAAGCGTCAAATCATTCGTCACATCAAGTGTCAAATCGCATGTCACTTTGAGTGATATGACTTGACAACATGTCACTTTATTAAAGTGACTTGATGTGAATAATGATGGATTTGACATAAAGTGTAAAAGCATTTTGGAGGGAAAACTTTTGGTTTTTGGCTCCAAAATTCATTTAATTTATTAGATAAAATTAAATGGAAATTGATTATTATTTTGGAAAATATATAATCAAAAGGCTTTACACTTTTTACAATATGTCAACACATTTCTATCTCTCCATTTCTTTCTCTTCTCTCACGCCAAAAACAGAAACATATGGACTGGTTTTGAACCAGAAATGTCGTGAGCTATAGGGAGGCAAGAGTGGGTTTTTGTGGCAAAAATTCAAGTGCTAGCACACTTACGAGTCTTGCGAAGGTGGTAGGGAGGTTCACCCATGAGCCGGGATCCGTTCGACGAGGCTAGGAGCTCCGTTTTCTCAGCTCAAAATCTGAAAACGTTGACAGTGGACTGCTGCAGTTTCACGCATGAGGCAGTGAGTTTTGTGGCTTTGTTCGTCTCCAAATCGACTCAACCGATCGATGTGAGTATTCCGCTATCTCCGTTGATGTATTCACACAATATTTTCATTGCTTGTTTGATCTTGGGACCTAGATTAATACCAACAGTTTGACTCGAGCAAAATTAATCTGGGATTAATCATGGTAAAAAGAGAAAATTAATCTAGGATTAATTGCTGCAAAAATATATCTGGGATAAAATTCGATTAGAAGAGAGAGAACGATTAATTTGGAATTGATCGATTAAATAATATATTCGATATATTAAATGAAATTAGATTTCATCACGGAATTAAAATTGGATTTTAATTCGAGCAAACGAATTAATTTATAATTAATTCGCGAGCGACTTTCGTAATAATTTTGCGAGGCATTATTATTTAATTCAATTTGATTTAATTAAGTCGCAACAGAAAATTCATTAATTCGGAATTAACGAACCCGATCTCGAAGTGTGTTAAGCGGGCCCACTCGAATTTTCAATTTAAAGTGAGGCCCACCTAGTCACATCACTAGTCAACTTTATCACTTTAGGTTGATAGAACTTGGTAGTTGTTGTTTGCTTGTAAATTACACAAGCTTATTTTAATTGATGTGTGATAGACCTTTACTAACTTTTGGTGATTTGGTATATGGTATATTGATTTTGAAAATAAAAAATAAGTAACAAAACACTCTCTCCCTCTCATTTTGGTGAAGGCTGAATACTCTTCCCCTCTTCATCTCTCTATTGGCGTGAACCTAGGGTTCATGTGTTCTTGATTTTGTTTCAAAATCTTGATTGCTAGCACAACAAATGAGTCAACAAAGGTGATAGGGAAACCATTCCCTAGAGTTTGCAATTCAAAGTTTAAAGCTTGGAGCTCAACATTCATACAAAGGAGGCAAATTTTTGAAATCTCTACATCCTACTTAGCCGATCAAAGTAAGTGTTTTTCCACAAACTTATTTTGATTACTCACAAAATTTTATGCTTAATAGATCATTGGCATGTTCTAGGAACCCCAACAATGGTATCATGAGCCAATTTTAAGCATGAAATATATTAGGGTCCATATACTTCAATTTGGGGCTTTTATGATTTATGCATGATTTCTTCAAATTGATGATTTGGTTGAGCTTTGATTATGATAACTTAGAGTTATGCATGATTAATTTTGACAAAATGAATTCGATAAATTTTCCCCTAATTTACATAGCTTGGCCGAATGTATAGACCTTAGGAACTCATGATGATTTTGATTTTTTGGACCATTGGATGTGTTTAAATGTATAAGATATATTGATTTATGATTTAATTAGATTTAAATCAAAATTGGTTAAAATTATGCATGATTACCGTGAGTTATGTAAGCATGTAATGAGTTGATTTTGCTTCAATTGTGTTGGATATGAATTGAATATGTTAAAGCATGATTAATTAGGTAAATTGGTGTTTTGGAAATATTAATTTAACTAATTAATTATGGCTAATACACTTTAATTAAAAATTATGATATTTGGAATATTGTAATTAAATAAATTAGCCTTTAATTTTGAATTGGGCTAATATTGTTTTATTTGGGATTAATGGGCTTGGTTGCGCCAATTTTGTTTAGGACAATTAGATTGGATCCTAATTGGGCCTAAAACCATACCATAAAGTCCAAATAGAATAATTGGGCATTTAAATATTTAATTGGGCCTAATGGGCCAAAATTAATTTTATGGCAAAAGGTGATTCCTTATTGGGCTTTGGTTGCCAAAGTCAATGCCTTAAGAAATTAATTAAAAGCCCATTGGACTTAAATTAAATTAACATTGGCTGTTAATTGGGCCTTTGAGACCCATTAAGATTCGATTTAGAATCTAAGTCTAAAAGGCACATAATTAAGTGTAATTATTTAATTTATAATTAAATATGAATTAGTATTGAATACGAATTAAATTGGATTTAATATTGTAGTTCGATATAATTCAAGAATTCGCACTTTGAGTACTTATTCTTAAACGAGTTGGACTCGCGCAAATCAAATTGTTGTTTGAACATTGGATGATCATTAATTCAAAGATTAATTATTGGATTAGATTGATTGAATAACATGCTTTGTGTGAATACATGGATGTGATGTATGAATAATGTATATCGGATGGATATTAGATGGGTGAGAGCAATTTTGGAAATTGTTGTAATAAATTTAGAATTTATTAAATTGGACCTGCTTGTCCAGCCTATTACCTCTTGATTCTTTGTATTTCTCTTCTCACCTATTCCCCTCAATGTAAATTAGGTTTCTTTAGAAGTGTTATGTAATTGGGTAGAAGTAAGATTTGTGCTAGCGGTAGAGAGGAAAATGAGAGATTTGTTCTAGGAACAAAATATTTTAAATATCCATCCGCATATCATTATTAATTTATTTACCGCGCCTTATTATGCTTTTAGAATGCATGTTTAAGGGTGTATGATGAGACCTAATCAAAGATAATTAATTGGTTGCCAATTACACGAAAAACCCTCAACAAATATTAAGTGTTTTCCTTCCATTGAGTGATTCATTCCCAAGATCCAAGATTGACACTGGTTTGTTGGCCAAAGTCAATACCTTTGTCCATTGCGGATTTGTTTAAATCATGAAGGCTTTGTTCCATATCGCATGTCTTGTCCAATTTGTGATTTTTTGGCCAAAGTCAAGATCACTTAATGTCCCTCGACATCGATTATGAAGCTTTCCAAGGTCAATGGGTCCCGCTTAACTGGAATCATTAAGCTTGTTGTGCCAAAGCCAAGGCTTAGTTGATTTAGTGGAAAAAGGTTAGGGAATATATTGGATATATTGGCATATATTGGATATATGTTTCGGACTTGGATGTCCACCTACTGGATCTAGGAATTGGATGAGATCCAATTGATCTTAGAGATCTACCTAGTTAAGTTTCATATAATTTGTTGGCCAAAGTCAAGATTGTGTGCTATTTAACGGGATCATAGCCCACTAGGAAACTAGGTTTCCCGAGTACTCAACAGATGGTTAGAGGCTCGTCGAAAAATAGTGGGAGGCTAGTATTGAATTTGCAATTTTGTTCAAATACTTGCCAATACGCGCTTTCAAATTATTTCATCATTTTATATATTTATTAGTTGGACTGATATTTTATTATTTTTATTGTAACAGTTGGACTGTACCCAAAAATCGTTAATTCAATAGTTAGACTATTGCAATTAAGATGGCGAGAAAAATCAACGTTAGAGACATTATCATGGACGAAAATGTCTTTAATGGTGCGAACTTTCCTGACTGGGATATGAACCTCAGGATTGTCCTGGGGGCCGAGAAGATGCTCTATATGATAGAGAGACCTCTCGGGCCTAAGCCCGGAATTGAGCAGCTGCTTGAGCTTGAGCTTTGGAAGACTCATAGCGATGACAACTCAAGTGCTCAATCTGTCATGCTTGCTGCAATGACCCCTTAATTTCGTCGCCAGAACAAGGGATTGGATCTCTATACTATGATGGGAAAATTGAAGGACCTTCACCGATCTAACCTTAGATCGCAAAGCTATGAATTACAGAAGAAGCTCTTTCGCTCTCGAATGTCAGAAGGTACATCTGTCGAGCACCATGTGTTGCAGATGATTACTTACATCGAACAGTTGGGTCAGCTATGCATAACCTTTGAGGCTGAGACTTCTATAAATTTGATTTTACAGTCTCTTCCTGACAGCTGGAGCGGGTTCATCATGAACTATAATATGATGAACCAAGACCATACTCTTGGAGAGTTGATGGCAATGCTGCGAGAAGCAGAAAAAGAGCTTTTGAAGGGCAAAAAGCGCGAGGTGCACTTCGCTTTGACATCTCAGTATGCCAAGGCTTGGCCAAAGGCTGCAGGAGGCGTGAAGAAAAAGAATAAGAGAAAGGGCAAGGCCAAATCATCAAAGTCTTATGGGAAGGCAAATGAAAAATCCCAAGATGTCTGCCTGTATTGTGGCAAACGGGGTCACTGGAAGCGTGACTACCATGAGTACAAGGCGCACATGAAAGAAATCAAAGCGGGCAAGGCTCCGGCTTCAGGTATGTTTGTTATTGAAATAAATATGTCTACTTCTAGTTTAAAAATTGGATTTTTGATTTTGGTTGTGGTACTCATATATGTACTGATGTGCATGATCTACAGATTAGCAGGAGACTGACTTCAGGAGAGATAGACCTCCGAGTTGGAAATGGGACTAGAGTCACCGTTTTAGCTATTGGGACCTATATTTTGGAACTGCCATCGGGGCATGTACTTACTTTATCAGACTGCTATTATGTACCTAGTTTGAGTAGGAATATTATTTTTGTATCTTGCTTAGCCCAATGTGGGCATACTTTTTTATTAAAAAACACATGGTGTTTTCTTTATAAAAATGATATTGAGATATGTAATGTTGATGTTAATAAAGGTCTTTATATTTTGAATATAAATCAATCTCAAACATATAACGTAACAAACAAAAGGCTTAAATTAAGTAACAAATATGAAACTTATATGTGGCATTATCGTATGGGACACATTAACAAGACTCGCATATCCGCACTTTCGAAGAGTGGGTACTTGGACAGATTTGATCCAAATTCATATGACGTCTGCGAATCTTGTTTATTAGGCAAAATGCCTAAAACTCCTTTTAGCGGTAAAAGTGCACGTGCCATCGAACTGTTAGCCCTCGTTCATTGTGACGTATGTGGGCCCAAGTCTAGCCAGGCTAGAGGTGGATATGAATACTTCGTAACCTTTACGGATGATGCATCGCGTTATGGTTATGTGTATCTTATAAGACACAAGTCGGAAACCTTTGAGAAATTCAAAGAGTTTCGAAACGAAGTAGAAAAACAGACCGGTAAGAGTATTAAAACATTATGGTCGGACCGTAGTGGAGAATACTTAAGCAATGAGTTTCTCGATTACTTGAAAGAGTATGGTATTATTTCACAATGGACTCCTCCCAGAACACCTCAATTAAACAGTGTGTCCGAACTGAGAAACCGAACTTTGTTGGACATGATAAGGTCTATGATGAGTCGCACAGAGCTACCAATTTCCTTATAGGGATATGCATTGAACAATTCAATACTTATTTTGAATAAGGTTCCGTCAAAATCTGTTCAACAGACTCCATATGAAATATGGACAGGAAAGAAATCGGGTTTCTTATTCCTGAAGATTTGGGATTGCTGGGCATATGTTAAACGTTTGGATGGTACCAAACTAAAACCAAAATCAGATAAGTGCCTATTTGTAGGTTATCCTAGGGAAACCAAAGGATATTACTTCTACCACCCATAAGAGAACAAAGTATTTGTTGCTCTACATGCAGTTTTCCTCGAAAAGGAATTCCTAAATGTAGTGGTAAGTGGGAGGAAAGTAGAACTCGATAAAAATCGAAGTGATACTATTCATGGCACCGATTCCTTATCGGAACACGAACAGTTCATCAAGGATGAGACTGTACCACAATCTTCTAATACACAATAACCACGTAGGTCGGAGAGAGTCAGAAAACAACCTGAGAGTTATGGGTTTCTGATCTCACCTCATGAGGATATTAATCTTATTGAGGATAACGAGCCAGCTACGTATAAGGAAGCGATACAGGATATCGACTCCGCTTTATGGTAAGAAGTCATGAAGTTCGAAATGGATTCCATGTATATCAACCAAGTTTGGACACTGGTTGATGCACCAGAAGGCGTAAAGCCTATTGGTTGCAAATGGGTCTTCAAGAAGAAGACTGACATGGTTGGTAGCATACAAACGTACAAAGATAGGCTTGTAGCGAAAGGGTATCATCAACGACATGGTGTCGATTACGATGAAACTTTTTCACTTGTTGCCATGATTAAATCCATTCGGATAATGCTTGCTATTGCTATATATTTCGATTATGAAATATGGCAGATGGACGTCAAAATCGCTTTCCTTAATGGAAACCTTTTGGAGGATGTTTATATGCAACAGCCTGACGGTTTTGTCGTACCAAAACATGCAAACAAGGTTTGCAAGTTAAATCGATCCATTTATGGATTGAAGCAAGCATCGCGTTCTTGTAACCAACGTTTTGATGAGATCATAAAAGAATATGATTTCGTTCAAAACGAGGATGACCCTTGTGTATATAAGAAGGTTAGTGGGAGCGCACTGCCATTCATTGTCCTTTACGTTGATGATGTATTGCTTATTGGCAATGACATTCCCATGCTACAATTGGTGAAAGCTTGGCTTTCATTAATATTCTGTATCAAATATCTGGGAGAAGCAGCCTTTATTATGGGAATAAAGATCTACCGAGATAGATCTAGAAAGCTGCTTGGGCTCTCCCAGAGCACGTACGTTGATAAAGTGTTGAAGAGATTCAACATGGATCAGTCTAAGAGGGGACTATTGCCAGTGTCACATGACATCACTCTATCTAAGGACATGTGTCCTAAAAATCAAGATGAGAGAGACAACATGAGTCAGATCCCATTCGCTTCAGTAGTCAGATCGATCATGTATGCTATAATATGTACGCGACCTGATGTCTCGTATGCTTTGAGCATGTGCAGTTGCTATCAGGCCGATACAGGTGATGGTCACTAGGTTACGGTTAAGAACATCCTTAAGTATCTTAGACAGACTAAGGATGCTTTCTTAATTTATGGAGATGGAGAACTCGAGGTAAATGGTTTACCGATGCAAGTTTCCAAACCGATAAAGACGACTATAAGTCGCAATTCGAGTACATATTTTATTTGAATAACGGAGCAGGAGCTGGAAATCTGTAAGTGTTCCTAAAACATGCCAAGATCTTCTAAGAGTGATTTGTATGTGAATAAATCAAAGATAGTTGCGGAAAATACTCACATTGATCGGATGAGTTCAAAACTTTTTATGCATTTCGATAGAAGCTCCAAGTCATTCTTGAGTGTTTCCAACACTTGGGTGAGTTTCCCTATCACCTTGATTCACTCCTTTAAGTGCTAGCTTGAACAAAAATTGAAAGAAAAATTTTCCCCTCCAATGTGCAAGGTTTCGGCAATTGAGAGAGAATATGGAATAGTGTTTTTCAAGTTCTAAACTTACTTCACAAAATGTTGACTTCCCTTTTAAATACCAAAAATGTGTGTTGGAATTGGTTAGAGTGTAGGAAAAGCAATCTAAACGTATCACTCAACCATTTACCAAATTACATCAAGTGTCAAACACTTTGATGTAAGTTGGTGGGTCCCACTTGAAATTCTAAATTTAAGTCGGACAATCCAACACGCAACTTCGCTCTGGCCCGGGTTCGTTTAATTCCGAATTAAGCGAATTACCGTTGCGACTTAATTAAATCTAATTTAATTAAATAATAATGCCTCACAATATTATTACGTAAGTCACTCGCGAATTAATTCTAAATTAATTCATTCGCTTGAATTAAAATCCAATTTTAATTCCGCGTTGAAATCTAATTTCAATTAATATACTTAATATATTATTTTAGCCCAATTAAGTAAATTAAATAGTAAAATCTAATTTAACTATTAAATTTATTTTACCGATTAATTCTAAATTAATCGCGTTCTCTCCTCTCGACGAATTTAATCCCAGATAAATTCTCGACGCAATTAATCCCCGATTAATTCATTCTTTAATAATTAATTCCCAGATTAATTATTGTCGTGATTAATCCCAAATTAATTTTCTCTCTCTCATAATTAATCCCAGATTAATTTTCTGTTCGAGTCAAATCTCAACGGTGAATCTTCGGGAAGTGAACCAAGAGATCTCTGGATATGTTGGCAGTAAATACGGTCATCGGACTATCCGAATATGTGCGTACTGTTAGGTTTATTCTAGGTCCCAAGATCAAACAAGCAATGAAATACATGTGTGAACACATCAACGGAGGTAGCGGAATACTCACATCGATCGGTTGAGAGACGCGGCAAGCAACAAAACTTGAAATTCCTCACTGCAAAGGGCGTGAACTGCAGTGATGTGCTCACTGTTTTGGCGTGAAGATGGTCCTTCGTCAAGCTCCTAGCTTCGTCGAACGGATCCCGCCTCATGGGTGAACCTCCCTAACACCTTCGCAAGTCTCGTAAGTGTGCTAGCACTTGTGTTTTTGCATCAAAAACACACTCATGCTTCCCTTGAAGCTCACGGCAGTGAGCTGGAAGAAGAGAGAAAAACAGCCCCTTGGGCGTGAGAAAGAGAGGAGGAGAGATTGAGAGAAAATGTGTAATGTTTGACAAAAGATTTTCCAAAAACCTTTATATATTTTCCAAGAAAATACATTAAACAATTACCAAATAATTCATTAAATAATTAAAATGGTAAAAGTCTCAACCAACTTCACTATTTCATCTACTTCCATCTACTATTCATTGTCACTTTATAAAGTGACTTGTATGTGTCAATCACTCAATCAATCAATCAACTCAATCACATCAATCAATCACATCACTCAAAGTGACATTTGATTTGACGCTTGATGTGACGAATGATTTGACGCTTGATGTGACTTGCGTCGCCGCACTCGAATTCGAAATACGAATGCGCTCGCAATCACACTCGGGCTCGGTTCACTAATTCTCAATTAGCGAATTTTCCGTCGCGTCGTAATTAAATGATTACGCCTAGCGAATTCACTATTCACGTCGCTAACGAATTAATTCTAAATTAATTCGTTCGCCCGAATTAAAATCTAATTTTAATTCCGCGTCGAAATCTAATTTCGTTAATATATCGAATATATTAATTTACCGATTAATTCCAAATTAATCATTTCTCTCTTTAGACGATATTTTATCCCAGATAAAATATCTCCGTAATTAATCCTAGATTAATTTTCTCTTTCTTCTATATAATCCCAGATTATTAATGAGTGCGAGTTATGCGTCATCGGTGCATTATCGGGAAGCGACCCATGAGATCCCCGGATAATTCGGCAGTAAATACGGTCGTCGGAGTATCCGAATCACGTACGTACCAAGTACTACGTTCTACCGATTTACGAGACAAGATCGGCTTCTAGCAAAGCACGAAGTCTACCAAATTCTCCGGTCATATTCATCTAAGAATATTTAAGATCTATATCAAGCGTAGTATACCAAGTATTGTGTATATCGGCCCAGTATCGGATAGTCACGTGCTAGGGCTGGGGCTGGATAAGTGTCTGCCTCGTCCGAAGCACATGTCGGATGTCTGGTAACTAGTCTCTATAATCGGATATACATGACCTTGTCATAATATCCCGATGGCCGGCCAGCACTTAAGAGCACTAATACCGTATCCTGCGTGACATCATCTCCACTATGACTGGAGTGATACTTCCGTCTTGACATCACACCCAATACTCTACGATTCTCAATATACCCAGCATTGGCGTACACAGAACCGGTTAGAGTCCTAGACGACCTCAACTAAAGTATATTGATTGTCGTAAGCATTAGCGGTGTAAGTCTCAGGTTAAGACCAAACACACCTACCCTGATGTCGGACTCCCATAGACACATAGTCATAATACCAATGGGATTTCGAGGGGTCTATCCAGAGCGAAGCTGTTTCCCGTACCATCGGTGAAACACAACCTCCTATCGCACTTGCATGAGTATCCAATACCCAAATATATGAGAACTATGTCGTTGTGCCCTCACAACGCGCACAAGTGCAATACTAGTCTATTCCGCATTATCGATGTCCAGTCTCGATAATACTACGACTAGGGATATTTAATGATTAATCCTTCGTGGACTGATACTGTCTCATATCATCTCAATCCAGGAACTAATCATAGGGACCTCTCTTCATTTATATATCTAAGGTGATCTAATCACAAATGATGAGAGTGCAATTTCCTTGTCACATAGTTAATTTGTACAACAACACTATGATCTGTACAAATAGTGACGCTATGGGTCATATTATCCAACAATCTCCCACTTGGCACATAGCCAGTCACTCAAGTGTCGAACACCCGAACTATGTACGGTTTGCTCAAATTGCTGAGAAAAGGTTTTCGTCAGCGGATTTGCATGATTATCGTCTGACGCGATTTATACGATCATCACATCGCCACGATGTATGATCCGAACGAATCAGATGAATATAGAAGTATATATCTGGATCGTCGATGAGACCTTTAATTCTTTAGCCTTGTGCTGACGCCTAGCTCAGCTGCTAACAGAAACTATATCTAATCTAATTAGATTTATTATCGACCCAAATGGCTTCTATTGCTGCCTCAGCTGCAGCAATAATCCGCATTTGTTGTTTATTCGGCAACAGTATCTTGCTCGGAAGATTTCCAGCTCACTGTCCCGTTATTCATACTTTATAGTACCGCAGTATTTAACTGTTTGGAAACTTACGGCAGTGATCCCAGTCACTTCAAGTTCTCCTTCTCCATAGCTTAAGACAACATCTTTAGTTCTCTGAGATACTAACAGATGTTCTTAACTTCAATCCAGTGACTATCACTTGGATTGACCTGATTGTGACTCCATATGCTCAAAGCGTATGAGACACCAAATCAAGTACATTTTAAATGTACAATTTCCCAGAGAGTGTTAACAACTCCAAATCTATCCCAGTAGATCTTTATTCCTTGAATAAAGGTTGTTACTCCCCAGAATTCTACGGAGAATTTCTATGAAAGCCAAGCTTTCACCAATTGCTTTATGGGAATTTCATTATCAGTGCTCTCCCACTAACCTCCTTATATACACAAGAATCATTTCGTTTTGAATTAAATCATATACCATTATGATTTCATCAAAACATCAGTTCCAAGAAACTTATGCTTGCTTCAATCCAAACATGGATCGAATAACCTGCAAACCTTGTTTGTGGTTTTATACAAAAATCGTCAGGATGTTGTAAACATCCTCCAAAAGGTTTCTTTTTCAGGAAAGCGATTTTGATCTTTAACTAACGTATTTCATAAATGAAATATGCAGTATCAACAAGCATCATCAAAATGGATCTACTATGGCAACAGGTAAAAGGTTGAACCGTTATTAACATAATGTTGATAACGATACCTTTCTGTCACAAGCCTAGCTTTGTACGTTGGTATGTTGCCATCCATGTATGTCTTCCTTGAAGACATTTACAGTACCATTAGGCACAATGCCTTGCGGTACAACAACTAGTATCCAAACATAGTTGTTATTCATGGAATCCATTTCGGACTCATGGCACTTTGCCATAATAGGGAGTCGATACCTTGTATCACTTCCTCGTACGTAGTCGGTTGGTATACCTCAATAAGATTTACATCTTTATGGGGTGAGATCAGAAACCCATACCCCAGGTTGTTTTCTGACTCTCTCCGATCTACGAGGTTCTTGTGTATTCGAAGATTAATGGTATAGTCTCATCCTTGATGAACTATATATGTTCCATTACGGACTTCGTGCCTTGAAAAGTATTACCCCGATTTCATCGTGTTTTACTGTCCTCCCACTTACCACTGCATATCGGTATTCCTCTTAGGAAAACCGCATGGCGAGCAACAATCATATTGTTCCCATGTGAGATATATAAGTACTATACTTATGGTTTTCCCTAGGATAACCTATATATGGCACTTATCCAATTTGGGTCCTTAGTTTGGTATCATCCAAACGTTATGCCGGCATACCCAATTATTAGGAATGAGAAACCCTGTTTCTTTCCTGTTCATATCCTATATGATATCTGTCAAACAGATTTATATGGAACCTTATTCTAAATAATTTTCACTGTAAATACATATTCGTTGAAGGAAATGGTAGCTCAGAGCGACTCGTGATAAACCTTATCATGTCCAACAAAATTCGGTTTTTAGTTTGGACACACCGTCAAACTGACGTGTCTCGGGAGGAGTCCTCTTTGAAAGAATACCATACTCTTTCATGTATATTGAAACTTACTGCTTAAGTATTTTCCATTACGGTCTTACCGTGACGGTATAATACTATAGTCGATCTGTTTATCTACTTCGTGTCGAAACTCTAATAGTTTCTGATCTGTGTTCTTCAAAAGAAACACATAACCATAACGTGATGCCACATCCGTTAAGGTCACGAAATATTCATGTTCACATCTAGCCTAGCTAGATATGGGCCCACTAACTTCACCATGAATAGGGCTAACAGATCGGTGGCACTTACACTATTACCAAGTAAACAGTGTTTTAGGTACTTTACCTAACAAACTAGATTCGTAGACTTTATTTGAATAGTCAAATCAGTCCTAGTACCCACTCTTCAAAAGTGCGGATATACGAGTCTTGTTTAATTGTGTCCCAGACAACAATGCCACAAATAAGTCTCTATTGATCAAATCAATTTGAGCTATTTATTTGTCATTTTATATGTTTTGAGATTTTAATTATATTCAAAATATAAATTCTGTTATTCACATCTAATGTGTTTATCTCAGTATCATCTTTATATAATGAAACACTTAGTGTTCTAGAATATAAAGGTTTATCCACAATGGATTAAACACTGATATAGAGATAATGTCTCTAGTCAAACTAGTTACATTATAACAGTTCCTAATTTAAGTACACACCCGAAGGGTAGTTCCTAAACTTAGGTATCTACGGTCGAAACAGCGACTTTCGTCCCGTTTCCGATTCGCAGAGCAATCTCAGCTTGAAGTCAGTATCCTGCTCAAAGCAGATTCTGAACATCAATACATATCTTTTATGTACCACACTAAGTATTTAAAATCTAATTTCAATACTAGTAGTGAACATAACTTTGACAATCATTTTTAAAGTAAGAGCCTTGCCCTTTCTTTAATTCCTTCGTGTCTGCCATATCCAAATGGTAGTCACTTTGGGATATGTCAATTATCCTTTTCAATATTTCAGGAACCTTAGGCCAAGCCTGGGTTTTTAGAATATCGAAACGATGTGCACCTCGTGCTACATGCCCAATTGCAAACTTTGACTTTATCTCCTCTAGAATAGTCAATTAATTCTCCAAGAATTATAAATTGCAATTTTAATACTTCTTAAATCTAAAATTAGATTTATGACAAGTATTAAATTAAGCACTAAAGTCATCATCACATAAATCTTCCAAAGATTATGCTCTACTTATTTTGCTTAATTTTGGGCTTAAGGTATAATAAGTTATTTTATCAAATAAAGTAACCTATTATTTATTCCCAATTTGAAAATTAAATCATTTAAAACATTTAATCCCAGATTATATTTTAAATATTCAACTTTTCAATTTTATCTTGATTACAATAGTCCAACTATTTAATCAACGATTAGTGGTACTATATATTATAATGATTATAATAGTCCAACTATTAATCAAATATAATCCAAATTAATTAACCTCAATTACATTGATTACTATAATCCAATTATAAAATCAACTGTAAACTGAAATTAATTAATTCAAATATATTGATTAATATAATCCAATTATATATAATCAACTATAATACAGTCCAACTGTTTATTAAAACAACATTAAATATTAGTCCAACTAATACTTTTAATATTTGACGAGTGATATTTGTTTGAGCGCGTATGGCGAGTAATTGAACGAATATTGCAAATTCAATTCTTGCCTCCCACTATTTTTCGTCGAGCCTCTAACCCTCTGTCGAGTACTCGGGAAACCGTGTTTCCTAGTGGGCTAGGATCCCGTTAAATATCACACAATCTTGACTTTGCCAACAAATTGTATGATAATTAACTAGGTAGATCTCTAAGATCAATTGGATCTAATCCAATTCCTAGATCCAGTAGGTGGACATCCAAGTCCGAAACATATATCTTATATGCCTATATATCTAATATATACCCTAACCCTTTTCCTCTGAATCAACTAGGCCTTGGCTTTGGCACAACAAACCTAATGATCCCAGTCAAGCGCGGACCCATTGACCATGGAAGCTTCGTAATCAATGTCGATGGACAAGAAGTGGTCTTGACTTTGGCCAACAAACCACAACTTGGACAAGACACCAATATGGAACAAAGCCTCGTGATTCAAACACATCTTCGACGGACAAGGGCTTGACTTTGGCCAACAACCCTGCCAATCTAGGATCTTGAGCAAGAATCACTCAATGGAAGGAAAAGACGCATGATATTTTAATGAGGGCTTTTCGCGTGCAAATTGGCTACCAATTTATTATCTTTGTTAAGGTCTCATCATCATACACCCTTAAACATGCATTCTAAATACATAATAAAGCGCATATGAAATTAAATAATAATGATATGCGGATGGATACTAAACATATTGATCCTAGATCAAACTCTCTCCCTTTCTCACTCAAGCTAGCACTTGTATTACTTCTACCCGTTACACTACACTTCTAAAGAAACCTCATTTACATTGAGGGGAATAGGTGAGAAGAGAATACAAAGAGAATAGAGGTGATAAGGCTGGACACGCAGGTCCAATTTAATAAATCGAATTTATTACAACAATTTCCAAAATTGCCCCACCCGACTAATATCCATCCGATATACATTATTCATTCATCACAACCACGTATTCACACAAAAGCATGCTATCAATCAATCTAATCAAATTAATTAATCTGATAATTATGTGATCATCCAATGTTCAAACAACGATTTGATTTTGGTCGAGTCAAACTCGTTTTTGCGAATAAGTACTCAAAGTACGAATTCATGAATTAAATTAAACTACATAATTAAATCCAATTTACATGTATTTAATACTAATTCACTATTCAATTCCAAATTAAATATTACACTTACTTAATAAACCTTTTCGACTTAAATTCCAAATTTAATCGTGTCGGGTCTCAAAGCCCGATTAACGTCCAACGTCAATTCAATTCAAGTCTAATGGGCTTTAATTAATTTCTATAAGGCGTGGGCTTCGGCAACCAAAGCCCAATCAAGGAGTAACCCATAAGCCCAGAAATCAATTTAGGCCCATTAGGCCCAATTAAACTTTAAAGGTTTATAAGTTGCATTTGGGCTTTATGGTAGTGGTTTTGGGCCCAATTGGATCCAATCCATTTGGCCTAAACCCATCTTGATAAAATCAAGCCCAATAAGCCCAATTACAACTTAATAAGCCCAAATCCAATTTGAAGGCCTAATTCATTAAATTACACAAATCCAATTTCGCAATTTAATTACCTAAAGTGCATTACATGATTAATCACCCAAATCAATATTTCTAAAACATCAAATTAGTCCAATTAATCATGTTCATTATCATCATCACATGTCCAACACATAAATGAAAAAATCAAACCCATTACATGCTTCTTAGTCTCGGCCAAGGGGGATTTTGTGTCCGATTTGGTTTCAATCCAATCGAACCCACAATCGACATTAAATCAACATCCCGAATGATTTCCAATACATCCAATGTTCAAAAATCAAAATACCAAGACATTTAAGGGCATCATCCAATTCGGCCAAGGTGATAACTTTTGGGGATTTTATGTTCAATTCAAAATCCAATCCAATTAGTTTCAAATTAACATTATCCTTAATGATTCTAATTCATCCAATGAACTAAAATCAAAAAATTCCAAGAACACCAAATAGCATACACATTCGGCCAACATAACATTTTTGGGGAAAATAATTCCAAATCAATTTTCAACAAATTGGTCCAACCAAAATGCAATTAGACTGTTATAAGCATATTATACAACTACTCAAACAATCAATTATTCAAATCATGCTCACACACAATTTACCCAAATTTTAAGCCCTACATTTTTCATGCTTGAACCTATAGCTCTTGATGCCATTGTTAGGTTTATAAGTTGGTCCCAAGATCAAACAAGCAATGAAATACATGTGTGAACACATCAACGGAGGTAGCGGAATACTCACATCGATCGGTTGAGAGACGCGGCAAGCAAAAAAACTTGAAATTCCTCACTGCAAAGGGCGTGAACTGCAGTGATGTTGCTCACTGTTTTGGGCGTGAAGATGGTCCTTCGTCAAGCTCCTAGCTTCGTCGAACGGATCCCGCCTCATGGGTGAACCTCCCTAACACCTTCGCAAGTCTCGTAAGTGTGCTAGCACTTGTGTTTTTTACATCAAAAACACACTCATGCTTCCCTTGAAGCTCACGGCAGTGAGCTGTGAAGAAGAGAGAAAAACAGCCCCTTGGGCGTGAGAAAGAGAGGAGGAGAGATGGAGAGAAAATGTGTAATTTTTTGACAAAAGATTCTCCAAAAACTTTATATATTTTCCAGAAAAATACATTAAACAATTACCAAATAATTTATTAAATAATTAAAATGGTAAAAGTCTCAACCAACTTCACTATTTCATCTACTATTCATTGTCACTTTATTAAAGTGACTTGATGTGTGTCAATCACTCAATCAATCAATCAACTCAATCACATCAATCAATCACATCACTCAAAGTGACATTTGATTTGACGCTTGATGTGACGAATGATTTGACGCTTGATGTGACTTGCGTCGCCGCACTCGAATTCGAAATACGAATGCGCTCGCAATCACACTCGGGCTCGGGTTCACTAATTCTCAATTAGCGAATTTTCCGTCGCGTCGTAATTAAATGATTACGCCTAGCGAATTCACTATTCACGTCGCTAACGAATTAATTCTAAATTAATTCGTTCGCCCGAATTAAAATCTAATTTTAATTCCGCGTCGAAATCTAATTTCGTTTAATATATCGAATATATTAATTTCCGATTAATTCCAAATTAATCATTCTCTCTTTAGACGATATTTTATCCCAGATAAAATATCTCTGTAATTAATCCTAGATTAATTTTCTCTTTCTTCTATATAATCCCAGATTATTAATGAGTGCGAGTTATGCGTCATGGGTGCATTATCAGGAAGCGACCCATGAGATCCCCGGATAATTCGGCAGTAAATAGGGTCGTCGGAGTATCCGAATCACGTACGTACCAAGTACTACGTTCTACCGATTTACGAGACAAGATCGGCTTCTAGCAAAGCACGAAGTCTTACCAAATTCTCCGGTAATATTCATCTAAGAATATTTAAGATCTATATCAAGCGTAGTATACCAAGTATTATGTATATCGGCCCAGTATCGGATAGTCACGTGCTAGGGCTGGGGCTGGATAAGTGTCTGCCCCGTCTGAAGCACATGTCGGATGTCTGGTAACTAGTCTCTATAATCGGATATACATGACCTTGTCATAATATCCCGATGGCCGGCCAGCACTTAAGAGCACTAATACCGTATCCTGCGTGACATCATCTCCACTATGACTGGAGTGATACTTCCGTCTTGACATCACACCCAATACTCTACGATTCTCAATATACCCAGCATTGGCGTACACAGAACCAGTTAGAGTCCTAGACGACCTCAACTAAAGTATATTGATTGTCGTAAGCATTAGCGGTGTAAGTCTCAGGTTAAGACCAAACACACCTACCCTGATGTCGGACTCCCATAGACACATAGTCATAATACCAATGGGATTTCGAGGGGTCTATCCAGAGCGAAGCTGTTTCCCGTACCATCGGTGAAACAGTTGAAACACCAAACTCTATCGCACTTGCATGAGCCATACCCAATACCCAAATAATGAGAACTATGTCGTTGTGCCCTCACAACGCGCACAAGTGCAATACTAGTCATTGCGCATATTCTTCCTGAGTCTCGATATGACCGATAATACTGACTATAACTAGGGATATTTAATGATTAATCCTTCATGGACTGATACTGTCTCATATCATCTCAATCCAGGAACTAATCATAGGGACCTCTCTTCATTTATATATCTAAGGTGATCTAATCACAAATGATGAGAGTGCAATTTCCTTGTCACATAGTTAATTTGTACAACAACACTATGATCTGTACTAAATAGTGACGCTATGGGTCATATTATCCAACACGTACCCGGTACCACATTCTTACTGATTTACAAGACATGGTTGGCCTCTAGCAAAACATCATGCCTACCCAATTCTCCAGAAATATTCTTCTGCGCAATATGTAATCTTTGTCAGGCGTAGTATACGTAGTATTGCGTATTACGATCCAATATTAGAATGTCACATGCTAGGCCTGGGGATGGAATTGTGTCTACCCCGTACGAAGCATATATCGGATCTCTGGTAACTAGTCTCTATAATTGGATAATCTTGACCTTGTCATGTTATCCCGATAGCTGCAGCATACAAGAGTACTAGTTCTGTATCCGCCGTGATCATCATCTCCATATGACTGAAGTGATACTTCCATCTTGAAATCACACCCAATACACTACGATTCTCAGTATACCCAGAAGAGGCGTACACATAACCTGTTAAAGCCCCGGACGACCAAAACCAAAGTATACTGATTATCGCAAGTATTAGCGTTGCAAGTCTCAGGTTAAGACCAAATAAACCTACCCTGATTCAGATTCCCATAGACACATAGTCATACTTCCAATGAGATTCCAATGGGTCTATCCAGAGTGAAGTTTTTTCCATACCATCGGTAAACAGAACCTCCTATTACACTTGCATGAGTATCCAATACCCAAATATATGAGAACTATGCCATTATGCCTCCATAATGCGCACAAGTGCAATACTAGTCTATTCCGCATTGTCGATGTCCAGTCTCGATAATACTACGACTATGGATATTTAATGATTAAACCTTAGTGGATTAATATTGTCTCATATCTTATTAATCCGGTACTAATCATATGGACTTTTATCATTTATATATCCAGGTAATCCAATTACAAATAATAAAAGAGCAATTTCCTTTGTCACATAGTTAATTTGTACAACAACGCAATGTTCTGTACAAATAGTGATGCTATGGGTCATAATTGTCCAAAAATCTCCCACTTGGCCTATAGTCAATCACTCAAGTGTCCTACACCTGAACTATGTACGGGTCGCTCAAAATTGTGCTGAGAAATAGCTTTCGTCAACTGATTTGCAATGTTATCATCTGATGTGTTTTATTCGATCATCCCATCGCCATGATGTATGATCTGACGAATCAGATTAAATAGTCAAAGTATATACTTGGATCGTTGATGAGACCGCGGTTCTTTAGGTTGCGTTGTAGCCCAGCTCAGCTACTAACAGAACTACTCCTAATCCAATTAGGATTATATAGATCCAAAATGCTTCTTTTACTGCCTCAGCTGCATCAATCTTCCGCTTTTGTTATTTATTCAGCAACAGTATCTTGCTTGGAAGATTTCCAGCTCACATTTCCGTTATTCAAACTAAATATGTACCCTTATTGCGACTTAAGTCGTCTTTGTCGGTTTGAAAACTCACAGCGGTGATCCTAGTCACTTCAAGTTCTCCTCCTCCATAGCTTAAGAAAGCATCCTTAGTTCGTCCAAGATACTCAATAATGTTCTTTAGATCAATCCAGTGACCATCACTTGGATTGGCCTGATTGTGACTCTATATGCTCAAAGCATATGAGACATCAGGTCACGTACATAATAAAACATACGAACACTGAGAGAGTGTCAACAGCTTTCTAGATCTATCCCAGTAGATCTTTATTCCTAGAATAAAGCCTGTTTCTCCCAGGTGTTCCATGGAGAATTTTAATGAAAGCCAAGCTTTCACCGATTATATTATGGGAATGTTATTGCTAAGAAGCAATAAATCATGAACTTATAGGACATTCATTGTTAGTGCGCTCCAACTAACCTTATTATATACACAAGAATCTTTACCGTTTTGAATGAAACCATATACCATTATGATCTTATCAAAACGTTAGTTCCAAGAACACAATGCTTGCTACAATCCATAAATGGATCGATTTAACTTGGAAACCTTGTCTGCTTGTTTTTGGTACGACAAAACCGTAAGGATGTTGTAAACATCCTCCAAATGGTTTCGTTTAAGGAAATCGGTTTTGACGTCCATATGCCATATTTCATAAATGAAATATGCAGCATTAGCAAGCATTATCCGAATGGATGTAATCATGGTAACAAGTGAAAAAATTTCGTCGTAGTCGACACTATGTCGTTGACGATACTCTTTCTATACAAGCCTAGCTGTGTACATTTGTATGTTGTCATCCATGTATGTCTTCCTTGAAGACTCATTTAGTACCAATAGGCACAATGCCTTATGGTACATCAACCAGTCTCCAAACTTGGTTGGTATACATGGAATCCATTTCGGATATCATGGCACTTTGCCATAAAAGAAGTTGATACCTTGTATCACTTCCTTATACGTAGCCGGTTCATCTTCCACAGTAAGTTTGATATCTATATGAGGTGAGATCAGAAACCCATACCTCCAGGTTGTTTTCTGACTCTCTCCGACCTATGCAGTTCTTGTGTATTCGAAGATTATTGGTACAGTTTCATCCCTGATGAACTGCTAGTGTTCCGTGAGGACTCGGTGCCTGAAACAGTATTAGTCTGATTTTCATCGAGTTTTACTTTCTTCCCACTTACCATTGCATATAGGTATTCCTCTTAGGAAAATCGCATGGAGAGCAACAATTATATTATTCTCTTGTGAGTTGTATAAGTACTATACTTTGGTTTCCCTAGGACAACCTACAAATAGGCACTTATCCGATTTGGGTTCTAGTTCGGTATCATCCAAACATTCAATTATATGCCCAGCATTCCCAAATCTTCAGAAATGAGAAACCCGGTTTCTTTCCTGTTCATATCTAATATGATGTCTGTCTAACAGATTTACATGGAACCTTATTCAAAATAATTAATGCATTGTTTAATGCATATCATGTGAAGGAAATTGGTAGCTCAGAATGACTCATCATTAATCTTACCATTTCCAACAAAGTTCGGTTTCTCTGTTCGGACACACCGTCAAATTGAGGTGTCCCGGGAGGAGTCCACTGTGAAATAATACCATACTCTTTCAAGTAATCTTGAAACTTATATGCTTAAGTATTTTACACCGTCAAAGTTTGGTAATGTTTTTAATACTTTTACCGGTCTATTTTCTTACTTCGTGTCGAAACCCTTTGAATTACTCAAAAGTTTCTGACTTGTGTTTTATAAGATACACATAATTGTAACGCAATGCCACATCCGTAAGAGTTATGAAGTATTCATATCCACCTCTAGCCTAGCTAGACATGGGCCCACTTACGTCACTATGAACGAGGGCTAACAGATCGGTGGCACTTACACTTTTACCAAGTAAAAGGGGTTTTAGGCACATTGCCTAATAAACTAGATTCATAGACGTCATTTGAATCAGAATCAAATCCGTCCTAGTACCCACTCTTCGAAAGTGTGGATATATGAGTCTTGTTAATGTGTCCCAGACAACAATGCCACTTTTAAGTCTCAACAGATTTATTCAGTTTGAGCTTTTGTTTGTCATATTATATGTTTGAGATTCATTTATATTCTAAATATAAATTATGTTATTCACATCTATTGTGCTTATCTCAATATCATCTTTATAAACAAAACACTTAGTTTTTTAGAATATAAAGGTATATCCGCAACGGGTTAAACTAGATATAGAGATAATGTTTCTAGTCAAACTAGGTACATTATAACAGTTTCCTAATTTAAGTACATGCCCAAATGGCAGTTCCAAAACTTAGGTTCTCACAGTGATGAGTGGTAAATCTATCACTATTTCCCACTCATTTAACATAATATTTTGTATAGTTTCTTGCGTTTTGTGAATATTTTGATGTGTTTTGTGTTATTTTGTAGATAAATAAAGTTTCAGGACATTCTGGAGGTGATTTGGAGCAAAATAGAGAAAATTAGAAAAAATGGGCATTTTGGTAATTTGGGCGCGTCGCGACGGGCAAGCCCTTGGCATCGCGATGCCTAACGTGTACCGAGTCATGCTAACATGCACCTAGTCAACGAGTCAGAATTTGGAAGTTTGACTTTGCTAACGTGCGCCTTGCCACGTGTCACCATCACAGCCGATATGCTAATGTGCGCCGTGCCACGTGTCATCATCCTACGGTGCCGACAACCACAATTTCCACGTGTGCCATGTGTCACTCCACGTCAGCGTCCACGTCATCAGTTGACCAAGTCAACATGCCACCTCACCGCCATGTCATCATCAGCCAATCACGAAGTGCCACGTGTCGCAATCCTATGGTGCCGACAGTCACCATCGCCACATCAGCGCCACGTCAGCATAATAATTGAGTTGTTAGCCGCCTCGCCACGTGTCGCCTTATCTTTTTTGGAGTTTCTAGGTCCATAGAATTGAATACAAGCCATGAAATATGTGTGAAAACAAATCGAGAAAGTCGCGGAATACTTACATCGATCGGTTGAGCGAAGCAGAGGCCACGAAGACACCAAAACTGCTCACTGCCTCACTGCAATGTGTGCCCACTACTGCAGATTGGGTTTCTGTTTTGCGCCATTTCGGAGTCCTCGAACAAGCTCCAAGCTTCGTCGAACGATTCCCGGTTCTGGGTGAGCTTCCCTATCACCTTCGCATTGATCCCGGAGTGTGCTAGCACTCTCGATTTTGCCACAAAATCACACTTGCTCCCCTAATTTCCTTTGCTTCCATCGGCAGTTCACTACCTCAAGAACAAGAAGAAATGCGTGAGAGAGGAAGGAGAAATGGTGAGAGAGAGAAGTGAAAAAGTGTGTTGGAAAATTGGTTTTTAATTTGCTTATATATTTTCTACAAATAATAAAAGCAAATACACTTCTCTTTTCTTTCAAAAAGTCAAAGGAAGATATTGAAAAAAACAATATATGTCTTTCAACTTTCAAAAAGTTGATTTCCAACCACTCACATCAAGTCTTTTCAATCAATCAATCTAATCAATTGTCACATCACTCAAAGTGACATGATTTTGACGCTTGATGTGACGCTAGATGAGACTAGCGATTTGACGCTCGATTTGACTTGCGTGCCGCACTCGAATTCGAAATGCGAATGCGCTCGTAAATAATCTTGGGCTCGTGTTCGCTAATTCTAAATTAACGAATTTTCCGTCGCGTCGTAATTAAATGATTACGCCTAGCAAAATCACTATTCACGTCGCTAACGAATTAATTCTAAATTAATTTGCTTGCCCGAATTAAAATCTAATTTTAATTCCGCGTCGAAATCCAATTTCTTTTAATATATCAAATATATTAATTTACCGATTAATTCCAAATTAATCGTTTTCTCTCTTTAATAGTATTTTATCCCAGATAAAATATCTCCGCAATTAATCCCAGATTAATTTTCTCTCTCATCTTATTACTCCCAGATTAATATAAGTGCGAGTCATACGTCATCGGTGAATCTTTGGGAAGCGACCCATGAGATCCCCGGATATGTTGGCAGTCAAATTGGTCGTCGGACTATCCGAACACGTAAGTACCTCGTACTACGTTTATACCAATTTACAAGACAAGGTTGGCCTCTAGCAAAGCGCCATGCCTATCCAATTCTCCAGAAATATCCTTATAGGAATAAAGGATCTGTATCAGGCGAAGTATACCGTAGTATTGTGTATTTCTGTCCAGAATCGGATGATCACATGCAAGGCCTGGGGCTGGTACAGTGTCTGCCCCGTACGAAGCATATATCAGATTACGAGCAACTAGTCTCTTTAATATCGGATAATCATGACCAAGTCATATTATCCCGATGGTTGCAACCTTATATAGAGAACCAGTTCTGTATCCCTACGCGATCATCAACTCCATATGACTGGAGTGACACTTCCGTCTTGACATCACACCCAACACACTACGATTCTCGATATACCCAGCATCGGCGTACACAGAACCTGTTACAGCCCTGGACGACCTCAACCAAAGTATATTGATTGTCGTATGCATTAGCGGTGCAAGTCTCAGGTTAAGACCGAACACACCTACCCTGATTTCGGACTTCCATAGACACATAGTCATACTACCAATGGAATTCCGAGGGGGTCTTATCCAGAGCGAAGCTGTTTCCCGTACCATTGGTGAAACACAACCTCCTATTACACTTGCATGAGTATCCTATACCCAAATATATGAGAACTATGCCGTTGTGCCCTCACAAACGCGCACAAGTGTAATACTAGTCTTTTACGTATTTATCGATGTCCAATCTCGATAATACTCTGACTAGGGATATTTAATGATTTATCCTTCGTGGACTGATACTGTCTCATATCATTCTCCGTCCAGGAACAAATCATATGGACCTCTCATCATTTATACATCTAAGGTGATCTGATCACAAATGATAAGAGTGCAATCTCCTTTGTCACATAGTTAATTTGTACAACAACACCGTGATCTATACAAATAGTGACGCTATGGGTCATAATTATCCAACAATCTCCCACTTGGCCTATAGCCAGTCACTCGAGTGTCTTACACCCGAACTATGTACGGTTGGCTCAAACTGCTGAGAAAAGCTTTCGTCAGTGGATTTGCATGATTATCGTCTGATGCGATTTATACGATCATCACATCGCCACGATGTATGATCCAAACAAATCAGATGAATATCTGAAGTATGTATCTGGATCATCGATGAGACCATTAATTCTTTAGCTTGTGCTCAAGCCTAGCTTAGCTGCTAACAGAATTATATCTAATATAATTAGATTTATTTATTGACCCAGAAGCCTTCTATTGCCGCCTCAGCTGTGGCAATGAACCGAATTTGTTGTTTATTCGGTAACAGTATCTTGCTTGGAAGATTCCCAGCTCACTGTACCGTTTATTCAAACTTTGTAGTATCGTTTGCGACTTATTGTCGTCTTTATCGGTTTAGGAAACTTGCAGTAGTGATCACAGTCACTTCAAGTTCTCATTCTCCTTAGTTTAAGACAACATCTTTAGTTCTCTAAGATACTAACGGATGTTCTTAACATCAATCCAGTGACTATCACTTGGATTGGCCTGTTTGTGAATCCATATACTCAAAGCGTATGAGACACTAGGTCAAGTACATTTTTCAATGTACAATTTCTCAAAGAGTGTTAACAACTTAATCTATCCCAGTAGATCTTTATTCCTTGAAAAAAGGTTGTTACTCCTAAGAATTCCACGGAGAATTTTCTCGAAAGCCAAGCTTTCACCGATTGTAATTATGGGAATATCATTTTCAAGAAATGACATATTATTATCATTATTTATTTAGGACAGCCACTGTTAGTGCGCTCCCACTAACCTCTTTATATACACAAGAATCATTTTCGTTTTGAATTAAATCATAAACCATTATGATTACATCAAAACGACAGTTCCAAAAACCTAATGCTTGCTTCAATCTAAACATGGATCGAATAACCCGCAAACCTTGTTTGCTTGTTCTGGTACGACAAAATCGTCAGGATGTTATAAATATCCTCCAAAAGGTTTCCTTTTCAGGAAAGCGATTTTCTCGTAAAGCTGTCATGTTTCATAAATGAAACACACAGCTTTAGCAAGCATTATTCAAATGGATTTACCGTGGCAACAGTTAAAAGGTTGAATCGTAATCAACACAATGTTGATAACGATACCTTTCCGCTAAAAGCCTAGCTTTATACGTTGGTATGTTGCCTTCCATGTATGTCTTCCTTGAAGACTTATAAAGTACTAGTAGGCACAATGCCTTGTGGTACATCAACTAGTATCCAAACTGGTTGATATACATGGAATCCATTTTGGACTATATGGCACTTTGCCATAATAGGGAGTCGATACCTTGTATCACTACCTCATACGTAGTCAGTTGGTATACCTCAATAAGATAGACATCTTTATGAGATGAGATCAGAAACCCATACCCCAGGTTATTTTCTGACTCTCTCCGACATACGTGGTTCTTGTGTATTCAAAGATTAATGGTATAGGTTCATCCTTGATGAACTATATGTGTTCCATTAAGATATGGTGCCTTGGACAGTATTACTCCGATTTTCATCGAGTTTTACTATCCTCCCACTTACCACTGCATATCGGTATTCCTCTTAGGAAAACTGCATGGTGAGCAACAATCTAGTTGTTCTCATGTGAGATGTATAAGTACAATACTTATGGCATCCCTAGGATAACCTATAATTGGCACTTGTTAATGTTTATCCGTTGAAAGAAATGGTAGCTCAGAGTGACTCGTGATTAACCTTGTCATGTCTAACAAAATTCGGTTAGTCATTTCGGACACACCGTCAAACTTGACGTGTTCCGTGAGGAGTCCTCATTGAAATAATACTATACTCTTTCAAGTATATTAGAAACTTATTGCTTAAGTATTTTCATTACGGTCTTATCGTGATGGTATAATACTATAGCCGATCTGTTTGTCTATTTCGTGTCGAAACTCTAAAAGTTTCTGATTTGTGTACTTCAAAAGAAACACGTAACCATAACGTGATGTCACATCCGTTAAGGTCACGAAACATTCATATCCACATATAGCCTAGCTAGATATGGGCCCACTTACTTCACTATGAATAGGGCTAACAGATCGGTGGCACTTACACTATTACCAAGTAAATAGTGTTTTAGGTACTTTACCTAATAAACTAGATTCGTAGACTTTATTTGAATAATCAAATCAGTCCTAGTACCCACTCTTCAAAAGTGTGGATATACGACTCTTATTTAATTGTGTCCCAGACAACAATGCCACAATTAAGTTTCATATGATCAAATCAGTTGAGCTATATATTTGTCACATATATATTCGAGATTTATTTATATTCAAAATATAAATTCTGTTATTTACATCTAATGTATTTATCTCAATATCATCTTTATATAATAAAACACTTTAGTGTTCTAGAATATAAAGGTTCACCCGCAGCGGGTTAAACACTGATATAGAGATAATGTATCTAGTCAAACTAGTTACATTATAACAGTTCCTAATTTAAGTACACACCCGAAGGTAGTTCCTAAACTAAGGTATCTGCGGTTAAAACAGCGACTTTCACCCCGTTTCCAATCCGCAGATTAAATCTCAATTGAAGTCAGTATCCTGTTCAAAACAGATTCTGAACATCAATATATTTATGTACCATACTAAGTATTTAAAATCTAATTTTAATACTAGTTGTGAACATAATTTTGACAAACATATTTGAAGTTAGAGCCTTGCTCGTTCTTCAATTCCTTCATGTCTCCTTTGTCCAAACGGCAGTCACGCTTCCGCGATCCCGTTTGCCACATTTAAGCAGACATTTTAGGATACGTCATTTTTCTTCCTAGAAGAATATAATGATTTTGCCTTTGTGTAGGCATTGCATTTTTACACATTAGCCCAATGATGAGTCTCGTATGGAGGAACCTACCTCTTCAGTCATAAAAGTCGCGGGAAACGGACGTTGGATGGGTAAAGTTGGAAAATGGAATTTTTGTTGGATTTAACCTCGTTGTTTGGCTCCGGTTGTTTGTTGGACTTCCGTTTCAAAGCTTACCTAAGGCCCAAAACCCAAACCAAACCCAAAATACCCAAGTCAAACCAAGTCAAGCCAAACCCATGCCCATAGGATGTAATTCACGCCCATTGTGCTTCTATTTAGGTATATGCATATTTATCACATGTTTAAATCTTGTAAAATCCTTACCTAATTAAAAGAAATCAAATCAAATCCTTACCAAATCAAATCCAATCCCAAATCCCAATTAGGAGATCTATTCCTTATTAGAAACCAATTAGGAGATTCTCTCCTATTCAAATTAGGAAAGTCCTCTCCCTTTGCCTATAAAAAGAGGCCTTCACCCCCATTCACAACCCTAGCACATACATATCCCTCAAGCACGCCTAAGACACTCATCTAAGCCTCCCTTGCACGCCCAAGGATCTCCTTCAAGCCTCCATTGCCGAATCATCAAGCCAAAATCACCCTTTAGTGCCGCAAATCCACTTTCTTCATCTATACCCTTCACGCCCAACACCCAAACTTAAGCCCTCTTTGCTGCGTCTTTAGCCACCATTCACAGCCCCAAAACACCCTCAAATAAACCTGATTCACAACCTTAAATTCGTGCAAAATATCCCCCAAAAGCAGCCCCAATTGTGCGCCCAAGTCAGCCCTGAAAACGGCTTCACTGCACTAGTGAACTGCCGAGTTTAGCTTACTGTTCTGGTCAGTATTTGCTGCGACTTTAGCCCATAAAACAGCCCTAAAATCACCTAGAAAACCCCCAAAAACCTCCATAAAGTTTCCCTAAAAATATCCCACAAACGCACCTCCCTAAGCCTTCAAAATCACCCAAAACAGTCCGCCAAACCACCAAGACAGTGACCTGAAACGTAGCAGCGAAACAGCAGCGAAACGGACTTGAAACAGCAGCCCGAACAGAAAAACAGCGAGGAAAGACGTTGAGTTGGTGAACTAAAAGAGTAGCGGATCATTCACCCTTCCAACGGACGTGTAACGCCCTTTCGTGAGACGACAAAAGAGGTTAGACCTGAGGGCACCTTTATACTTATCTTCCTTATTGTTGTTTTATTTATTTTGATATATAATTGCATGAGAGTCGTTTGAAGCATGATGTGATTGTTGGATGAGCGGGATATGTGTTCTCTTTTGTGGTATATCGGATGGAAACCCGGACGTAAATTCCATAGCCGACTCTGAATGGACGGTAGTATGGTCTGCACTCGGGATACAATGTCACGTACCACTTAAGATACACATATCTCGTCTCATCCAAATTTGTATTTGAGCATGTTATAGTCTTTAGGTTATTTGTTTATTATTTAAAGCATGGTTTAATTTAGTTTGTTATTTATTTGTTAAAGCATGTTTAGGTTGTTCATTATGCATGTTCTTAGTTTATGATGTGTTTGGGTAATGATTTATACATGTCGATTTAATGGTTCAATATTCTTGTTGTGTTACATTGTGTGGAGTTATTTGAATGAAAGCATGTTAGATCTAAGTACCATTGAGCATGAATGTTGAATAGATTCGGTTAGTTTATTGCACAAATTATATCATCACAAGTGACATAAGTAAGGGACAATTCCGAACCCAACGGTTTGAGGTCTTCCCTTGCGAGGGGTGAGTGCGGCCTTAAATCTTTGTCCCGGTTCACACCGGGTGGCGACTCCATGTTATTTCGTACTTCCCAACTAGGCCGCGAGTGTAGGCATTGCATTTTTGCATATCAGCCCAATGATGAGCCTCGAATGGAGGCACTACTTTTTAGTTGCGGAAATTGCGGAAAGCGGTCGTCGGAAGGGAAGGGTCAAGAATTGACATTTTTATTGGATTTGGTTCGCTTGTTCGAGCTTCGGGTTCGTTCGTTCGGTCTCAATTTTCAATTTATCCTTGGCCCGGTTCACAAACCACACCTCATTTCCTTCCCTCACCCACGTGGATCCACCCTATTTCCACAAACCAAAACCAAACACAAATTACCATACACCCAAACACTAACAACCAAAGACCACCCATGCAAACCCAAATGAACCCAACCACCAAGAAATGAAAATCCAAAATAAGCACCAAAGCCACACCATGCCATACCCCACGACCACATGCACAACACAACAAAGCATCCGTCACCCATGCATGCGCCAGCCAGCCCATCACCGAATCTCCTCCATTATCTCCTTAACATTCACGCCCCATCATCTCGATGATCTCGATCATTCAGCCCTCCTTCATGAGGTCACGGCCATGAAACCATAATAGAGGGAAGGACTTCACGCACAAAGAAAAAGGGACGCCATTTTCATCAGCCCTTCACGCTTAACACATCAACTGCCCCTTCAAACAAGCTCGCTAACAGCCCTCTTTACAGCCGAGATACCCCTCCACAGCTCAAGGCGGATCACTCAAGCTCCTCTGATTCACGGCAAACACGTCACAAAGACCCTAGCACCACCTCGCACAACCCCTAAACCCTTCATTCTCAGCACGCATTCACCAGCCCTTCAAGCCTCCACTCACGCCATTGTCTTCACCAGCCCCTGGCACACCCCAATCAGGCAGGAACATTCAACCCAGCCAACACCCTTCTCGGCAGCCCTTCAACATGAAACCCTAGCCACTTCAGCAGTCCCTTCAAGCAGCACACCAAACTGACCTTGAACAAGCCCACTGCAGCCACCTAGCACGCCCAGCAAACAAAATAGCTACACTCCACGCCTCACTGCCAGCACTTCATACACTGCCACCCAACAGCCCCCTAGTCTCAACACGCCCCCAAGCCTTCGACACAGCTCACAGCGCTCGTGCCCTCACGTAAGCCCCCCTCACGCATCACCCTTCATGCATATCACGTACCCTTAAAACGGCTCATGCCCACTTCTCACGTCCCTGACGAATGCCGCAGCCCCTAACCCTCACTCAAAGAACCCTCACTCCAAGCCCTCACTCTCTCAGCACACACGCACAACCTGCACTCAAAGGACTCTCACGACAAAACCAGAAAACAAAATAGAACCCTAACCCTAGTCTCTAACCTCTATTATCTTCCTCCCACCTGCACCCTAACCTCACGGCACTACCCTCTTCACTCAGCAGACCACGACAGAACAAACCCTAAACATACGCACCAGCCAACCCTCACGTTGAAGCACACCCCATGCAACATGCACGTGAAACTGCCCTTCAAAACCAACAAATCCAAACCGATTAAAACGAGCCCTTGAATGTATGCAGTTCCTACGTGAACACACAACAAACTGCCCCATGTGACCAGCCAAGAAACGATAACAAAACAGTCCCTGAAATACAAGGAAATAACCCTCCTGAACCACCAAAAATTCTGCTTGAAATTGCACACATGAATGAACAGCAAGACAGCCTTTAACCGACCAAAATAGTCCATAAAAGGTCTCCAAATTGCACCCTCAAACAGCCCAAAACAGCCCCATGCACACGTGACCAGCCGCACAAACCACTCCCCACATGCAGCCCATGCACACGTAAATGGCCCCCCAAACTGCCTCCAAGCCGCCTGAAAACAGTAGCCAAAATTGAGAACAAAACAGTCCAAAAATAGCCCGAAAACGTGAGTGAAAACCACAGGTGAAAATAGCAAAAACAGCAGAAACTACGAATTCGTGAAAACAGCGGAAACAGCGGACCAGTGAAAACAGAGAAAACAGTGAACCTGTGAAAATAGCGGAAACAACGGACCAGTGAAAACAGAAAAACGATATCCCTTCCGGCACCGTGAAACGCACTCCCGGAAAGCGACTAAAAAGGTAAGACCTGAGGGCACCCTTTTATTTATTATCCTTTATTTTTAGTTATTTTATTGTTTTATTTCGCATGATTGTTGTGAATTGGTGCATGATGTGATTTCTGGGTGAACGGAATATGTGTTCTCTCTTGTGGTATATCGGATGGAAACCCGGACGTAAATTCCGTAGCCGAATCCGAATGGACGGTATTGCGGTTTGCACTCTGGATACAATGTCACGTATCACTTGAGAGACACACGTATTTCGTTTCATCCAAACCTTGTATTTGAGCATGTTATAGTCTTTATGTTATTCGTTTATTATTTAAAGCATGGTTTAATTTAGTTTGTTATTTATTTGTTAAAGCATATTTAGGTTGTTCCTTATGCATGTTATTAGTTTATGATGTGTTTGGATAATGATTTATACATGTTGATTTAATGGTTCAATATGCTCGTTGTGTTACATTGCGTGGAGTTATTTGGATGAAAGCATGTTAGATTTAAGTACCCTTGAGCATGATTATTGAGTAGACTTGGTTAAATTATTGCACGAATCCGTTCATTACAAGTGGCATAAGTAAGGGACCATTCCGAACCCAACGGTTTGAGGTCTTCCCTTGCGAGGGGTGAGTACGGCCTTAAATCATTTTTCCCGGTTCACACCGGGTGGCGACTCCATGTTATTTCTCCGGTTTAGTCCCCCGCGGGCTACTCCGTACTCCCAACCGGGCCGCGAGCCTGGAACAACGTCGTCCAGTTTTTATGTCCTACAGTCTGGCGACTCCACTGGGGATAGAGAATCGACCCCGAAATAATGTCTTGTAATGTTTGGATTTGTGTTTTAATTAATCATGACTACTGTGTTTATGCTTGTGTTTTGGACCGTTGTCATTTGGATTTAGTTGGACTCTTTGTCAAAAGATGTGAACTCGTTGGGCCATTTAAACCGGGACAAGTTCATGTCCTTTTGACAATTAGGCCAAAATTTCTAAAATGCCGATGGGCCAGTTTGAGTTTGTGCCTTTTATCATTTGAAGTTATTTAGTTATATTATCGCAAAATGTGAACTTGTTATGCCTTTTCAACTGGGGCAAGTTTGCACTGCGCAATAGTGTGATTAAATACTTTAAAATGATAACGGGCCAATTAGTGTAAATATTTTATGAGCTTGTTTTTTTGCATTGCACACATGTCATGCATACATGCATCATGTTAACCCTTTGTGTCTTAAAAGCCATCATAGACTCCCGTTGGGTTGGGAAGTAAGAAAGGTTTGTCAAGGGATCATCAACCAGTATGAGTAAGTCAGTCAACGGGGAATCCCCCTAGATCAGTTGGAAGCCAAGGTAGCTGAAATTGCTAAACAGTTGCAAGTTTTGACCAATGTTGTGACCAGTTTGACCGTGCCCCGTATAGCCAATAACAGAGACTTATGCAACCAGGACGAAAGGACCATTGGGGAACCTTCAAGGATCAAGCCTACTCCCTCATAGATTGCCCCTATCAGAAACAGACAATTCTCCAACTTGGGAAAATCCAGAGAAATTGGTGATGTGACCACTTGTGCTGACAACGGCAAGCAAACCAGTGTATGAGACAGAAAGGATATTGGATGTGGAAGTCGATGACGGGAAGCCTTGGTATCATAATATTCAGAGGTATCTGGAACACGGAGAATTCTCAGAAAAAAAATCAGCAGAAAAGACAGAAGATTGAGAAACAAGGCATTGAGATTACCAGATTTGGGAGTTCACCGAGTTGGTCGACGTAAGCAGATTGAAGCTGCACTTTGCTGGGAATAAAGAAGTGAGCAGTCACTAAGGAAATTGGCGAAAGGCCTAACCCAACGGGATAGGGAATTCATCCATGCATACACGTAACTTGCATTCTTGTTTTGTGTGTTTTTTTTACAGATTTCAAAAAGAGAACCCGCAGGGGGCGGCCAAAGACACATGGCGCCAACGAGCACATGAGGAGCCAAGCCATCACAAAAAGGGAGTATCTCTACTCTTGCATACGTACATGCACATGCCTTTATTTATTATTATTTTTTTTTATTTTTATTTTTTTTTGTATTTGCAGGTTTAAAGAAAAAAAAAGAAAGAAGAGAAAGCAGCAAAAGCACTAAAGACGGCGATGAAGCCACCTTTACGGAAGGATTTCGATCATGTTTGGCTGAAGACGATGAATTTAGCGCTAACAGGGAGGCAACCAGTGCACTTTGTTGCGATTTCTGTTTTCATGTTTTGTGTATACATGTTGTGGAGTTTTTTAATTTTATGTGTTATTTTTGTAGGTAAAAGCAAAGACGGAGCATGTTAAGACTGAAGGAATGGTGTTTGGGCAATCACAAAAATGGGAGCTAATTCATTAGTGGTTGCAGAGTAAGAGGCCAAGAGGCACGAGTTTGTCACTAAATCAGTAGATGGCATTTTCTTGACGGCGACAAAGGCCGAAGAGTTGATTGACCGGATCCTGGCTTTTGAGCCGAAGCTTGACCCCATCCTCTCGACACTGGACTGGACTGATAATGATCCTAGCAAAAAGCGCAAACTGGACATTGATCTAAATCGGTGATGTGCCCTGCTGACCAGGTATTCCAAGGCCTATTTGGAAGTTTATGTTTTATTTTAATTGATGAAAAAAGAAAAAAAATGAGTTAAAAAAAAAAAAAAAAAGAGAAAAAAAATGAAAAAAAAATGAATGAAAAAAAAATGATGAAAGAAAAGAAAAAAAATGAGTGAGATAAGTCTTTGGTAATTAGACATATGTCCGGTGATGACATTGTTTGCTGTAGGGAGAAACCCTAGAAACGATAAGTGCAAGACACGGTCTCTTCCGGTATTCTGAATGGATTGATCTCAGTTAGACTCACAAACACTTGATTACAGGATCCTAGCAGTAGAAACCTGAGTAGTTATCGAGGTGACTAGTTGAAGAGATGATGTATTAGTGAATGACCATTTGCCTGGGTGTCCACACTTGTTTACTGATGCTATGATATATGATATGGTTGGAAATAAAGAAAAAGTCTCTGAAATAAAAAAGAAAAGAAGAAAAAATAGACCACCTATAACCGATAAGCGTGAAGCTACCCATGGGCGAGTATTAGGACCACCATGAGGAGAAATGCTACCTTAAAGGGTAGGTGTGTCAGAAAAGAGAAAAAAAAAAAGAAAGAAAAGAAAAAATGAAAAAAATGAAAAAATGAAAAGAAAGAGACAAAAAAAAAAAATGATGAAAACCATATCATGTTGAGTATGCTGAAGTAATCACAGAATGTGATTAAGACATCCAGGTTGGTTAGACCCACTGGTTCGATTCTCTGAAACGAAATCACCAAGTTGGCTTACTAAAGGACTAAGCTGCGAAAGAGCCTCAGCACACACACACTAAGAGTCTAGTTCAGATCACCCATTCAGACAATCGAAATTGAGTGTATCAAGTACTTTGAAGGTTCTCTTGTTTCGACACGGAGCATTCGTTGAGGACAAAAATATGTTTAGCTATCAGAATTGTCTCGAGGAGAGCAGTATAGTTTGAAATAAATCATTCACATCAGTATCAGTCTGGGGGCGGGGCCCATATCAGTATCAGTTTCAGGGATGAGTCCTAGGGCCGAGGCCCACATCAGCTTCAGCATCAGTTTTCAGAGATGAGTCACAGGGTCGAGGCCCACATCAGCTTCAGTATCAGTTTCGGGGATAAGTCCCAGGGCTGAGGCCTACATCAGTATAAGCTTGGGAATGAGTCACCTGGCGAGGCCCATATCAGTATCAGTTTGGGCGAGGCTCATATCAGTATCAGTTGGGGCGAGGCCCATATCAGTATCAGTTGGGGTCGAGGCCTACATCAGTATCAGTCCGGGGGCGAGGCCCACATCAGTATCAGTTTGGGGCGAGGCCCACATCAGTATCAGTTGGGGCGAGGCCCATATCAGTATCAGTTGGGGCCGAGGCCTACATCAGTATCAGTCCGGGGGCGAGGCCCACATCAGTATCAGTTTGGGGCGAGGCCCACATCAGTATCAGTTGGGGCGAGGCCCACATTAGCATCATTTTGGGGCAAGGCCCATATCGGTATCAGTTTGGGTGATGTCCATATCAGTATCAGTTTAGGGCGAGGCCCACATCAGTATCAGTCTGGGGGCGAGGCCCATATCAGTATCAGTTTGGGCGAGGCCCATATCAGTATCAGTTTGGGGCGAGGCCCATACCAGTATCAGTCTGGGGGCGAGGCCCACTACATCATCAGTTCGAGGGCGAGGTCCATATTGTCAGCGGTGTTGGGTCGAGGTGCCCAGGGTCGAGGTGCCCCCGTTGTCGGTTGTAGTTCCGGGTCGAGGTGCCCACTACATCATCAGTTCGAGGGCGAGGTCCCTACTGTCAGCGGTGTTGGGTCGAGGTGCCCAGGGTCGAGGTGCCCCCGTTGTCGGTTGTAGTTCCGGGTCGAGGTGCCCAGGGTCGAGGGGGCCCAGGGTCGAGGTGCCCACTACATCATCAGTTCGTGGGCGAGGTCTCTATTGTCAGCGGTGTTGGGTCGAGGTGCCCCCGTTGTCGGTTATAGTTCAGGTCGAGATGCGTGCCCAGGGTCGAGGTGCCCACAACATCATCAGTTCCAGGGTCGAGGTGCCCCCGTTGTCGGTTGCAATTCCGGGATGCGTCCCAGGGTCGAGGGCCCACTACATCATCATCACAGTTCACATTCGGTGGTTCGGGAACAAAGCCCAGAGGTCGAGGCACCTCGCCATCATATCAATTCAGTTCAAAGCAGCAGGTAAGTCAGGTGGCAGCTGGCGAGCCAGGTAAGTAAAAATGCATTGCACGAACTTTGATAGGACTGTCTGAAGGGGTTATTTAGGGGGTGAATCCGGTAACGCAGCAGAAGCGGTGAAAATCCGATTTTCAGATTTCAAAACTTTTTCTCGGATTAATTAAATAAACATATTTATTTAATATTCGAATAATCAAATTATGAAAATAAATTATAAAAACAATTTTAAGTGAATTTACCGAAATACCCTTGCTTTGTATTTTTGTCCATTTTAGTCCGAAATTGATCCAATCAATTTTGAATGATTCTAAATCATTTCTAAGATGAACTTATGATGTTCAAAACATCAAAACACCAAAAGCACCAAAATCCCCAATTTTGCAAGTCAAGGCCGAGAGCCTCACTAGGGTTCAATTTTGTGCATTTTGCACTTTCATGCTTCAAGACACATCCAAATGATATCCAATCAACATGAAACTTTATATGCATCATATACACACATAAATACACAACATATATGAAAACCCCCAAATTTGGAATTAGTTAAAAACCCTAATTTTTCAATTTCCTCAAATTGGACAAATTAGACCAAATACATTAAATCAATTACTTCAATCATCATTCTTCCATCCAATCCAAGTCTCAACACAATGAAACAACTCAAGATCAAATCTAGGTCATTTAAGAGTGGGTCAATAACTCTAGATTAGCAACATGGTTCATAAACTTAAAAGAATGTTACAACACTACACTAGTTACAAACTTCCTTCATCATACATGCTTTACACCTTCACCAAAACTTCCATCAACAAAAACCACAAAGAACAAAGAAGGAAATAACCTAAGGATATCATATATTGAAGCCTAGATCCTAAGGAACAATTTCCTTACTAATAGTAAGTTGGAAAAAACTTACTAAAATCAAGCTTTCCTTTGATCTTTCTTTCTTTCTCAAGCTTCCTTTAGGTTTCTTCAATGGTGTGTTTGTTTTGATAAAGTGTATTATAGGTTAACAATTAAATGAAATGAAAAACAATATATACTTGTAACATTTCCACCTTGGCCGAAATTCAAAGCCAAATACAAGAAATTGTAATTTCAATTTCATTTCAATTATCATTATATCAACTTGCACAAATATCTTAAACTACTTTATTAGATATTTATTTTGGTCAACAATTGCAACTAATGTCATTTACTTTAAATATCCTAATGTAAGATATTTATATTTTAATTAATTAATCATTTAACAATTAAATAATTAATTAATTAATCAAATACAAATATATTAAATATATGTATAATATTTACATTAAATATTAAAAACATATATTCATTTAGGAAATAAGTCAAATAACTCATTTTGACTATTAATTAATGTGTATTTAAATTAATCAAGTATTAAATGTAAATACACAATAATTAAGGAAATGACTATCTAGTCTCTTTAGCATGTATCTTGCGTTTAACCATTAAACGAATTTATAAATAATCAATATTATTTATTTATGTTGCTCTAGTGCTCAACGAGTATGTTTCATTATTGAGACTCTCTAGGTTCAGGTATATCCGTCACAAAATCTAATTTCGTGTCCATAATCTATCCACCCGTAGATTATGACGATCGCGGATAATCTTGCTGAACCATACAGGTCGAGGTCATCGCAAATGTATAATTCCTCCGTCACAGGTATCCGGATAAATCCCAGAGATATAGATATAAACGTCAAATCTCTATCAGGATTATCCAGTCGACTATTCTATTAGCAATCTCAAAAGAATGTTTAGAACTAGCTTCTAAACTTTACCACGGGCCCATGGATTTATCTGATTGCTAATCATATGGACTACCTATGCTCTGGTACACAGAACTGACGGATCCTATCTTGATACACATAGGACACCCTGAGGATCTATCTAAACCCAACGAACAGGCGGAGGTCTGATCTAAATAGATCGGTAACGTGACTGCCGTCTAAGTGTAGAAGATGTCTCATGTGCCCACAATGGCATCTCAAGTCTAAGAATCACAAGTGCTACTCAACCCAAGAAGATTCTTATTGACGCTGATGTACCATCCATTAAGAATCTTGGTGAGTCGTTCAATGTTTATCCGCTATAAACACCTACACGTCTATACTAGTCTCCAAGACTAATGGTTCATTGAGAAACCATTGGAATCATATATTCCAGTATACGACATGTACCGGTCTCAACGGGTTTACTTTACTGACCAAGTAGTGTAAACCTTGACCAGGAACTGTCTGAGAATGACAACGTCATGATACATCTCAATGTCCGTTGCGACGCTTTTGCAACTGTATCATGACTAATCATTCTAGGGTCATTACGTCTTTACCATATAGAAAGATAGATTATATTATAGAAACTGCATATATTATTCATAATAATAATGTTTTACAGAAGTATTTAACAGAAATACAACCGGGAATTGGCGCTTTGAGCACCAACCCCAACAAAATCTCCCACTTGCTCTAGTGCCAATATCGATTGTATCTAATACCCATAGACTCCACGTGTTATCAAACAACTTCGGAGGTATGGCCTTCGTCAGCGGGTCTGCTACATTATCTTCACTCGGTACCTGCACACGACAATATCCCCTCGCGACACGATCTCTCGAATGATGTGGTACTTGCGTTCCACATGCTTCGACTTCTGATGCGCCCTCGGTTCCTTTGCTTGCGCAATGGCTCCAGTATTATCACAGTATAACGGAATCGCATTCTCGATACTTGGGACAACTCCCAATTCTGTGATAAAATTCTTTATCCACACAGCCTCTTTTGCAGCTTCAGAAGCTGCAATATATTCCGCCTCAGTGGTGGAATCAGCTGTCGATCCCTGTTTGGAACTCTTCCAACAAACTGCACCTCCGTAAGGGTAAGACAAATCCAGATGTAGACTTTCTATCATCGGGATCCGATTGGAAATCGGAGTCTGTATACCCATTAACTTGCAGTTCGTTTCCTCCATATATAATCAACTTATCCTTAGTACCTTTAAGATACTTTAGGATATGTTTAATGGCCATCCAATGGTCATTACCTGGATTGGACTGATATCGACTGGTTACGCTAACAGCGAAACTGATATCAGGCCTCGTACATAACATGGCATACATTATGCTACCCAAACACGAAGCATAAGGTTGGTTAGACATTCTAACCTTCTCATCTTCTGTTTGTGGACACATCTTCTTAGAAAGATGAATCCCATGTCTGAACGGTATGTTTGCTGTCTTACAGTTACCAAAACTATACCGTTCCAAGATCTTATCTACGTACGTTGATTGGGATAACCCAATCAGCCTCCTTTGTCTATCTCTATAGAGTTTTATCCCTAAAACATAGGAAGCTTCTCCCAGGTCCTTCATGGAGAAATTCTTACAGAGGTACGCTTTGACGCTTTGCAACATACCTAAATCATTCCCAATGATTAGGATGTCATCAACATATAGGACTAAAAATACGACCATGCTCCCACTGGCCTTCTGATACACACATGATTCTTCCGAATTCTTGAGAAAACCAGACGATCTAATAATCTCATCGAATCGAAGATTCCAACTTCGTGAAGCTTTTTAAGTCCATAAATGGACTTCTTAAGCTTACATACCATACCCGAGGTTTCGCTGGACGTGAAACCTTCCGGCTGTTCCATATAGATTTCTTCATCAAGAAAACCATTTAGAAAAGCCGTTTTGACATCCATTTGCCAAATCTCGTAGTCATGATACGCAGCTATAGAAAGAAAAATCCGGATAGACTTAAGCATTGCTACCGGCGAAAAAGTTTCATCGTAGTCGACGCCAGGTCGCTGCGTGTAACCTTTTGCTACCAGTCGGGCCTTGTAAGTTTCAACCTTACCGTCAGGCCCGCGCTTCCTCTTGTAAACCCATTTACAACCGATAGGAACAATTCCTTCGGGAAGCGGAATCAAGTCCCAAACTTGATTTTCATGCATTGAGTCTATCTCGGATTTCATGGCACTTTGCCATTTCACGGAGTCGATGTCCAACATCGATTCTCTATAGGTGAAAGGATCTGTCTCTTCAACTAAGAGAACATCCAGACTCTTTTCTTGTATCAAATACAAGCGTTCAGGAGGTCTAGATACCATTTCCGACCTACGGAGTGTGTGTGTTGAAGGTCCTTCATCTACTTGAACTTCAGGTTCCTCCGTTGGCTCGTTGTTTTCAGGTTGGACTTCATCAAGCTCAACCTGTCTATGATCACCACCTTCTGACAAAAATTCTACTTCTAGAAATTTTGTGAAGCGAGCTACGAACACATTTCGATGCTCGGTATCATAGAACAGATATCCCCTCGTGTTCGAGGGATATCCAACAAACCTAAACTTTTGCCCTCGAGGCGAAAGCTTACTTTTCTGAGTTACCCTGACATAGGCAGGACAACCCCAAACCTTAATATAATTAAGATTCGGTCTCCTACCGAACCATATCTCATACGGTGTCGTAGGAACAGCCTTTAAAGGAATCTTATTCAAAAGATGTGCTGCTGTTAAGAGACAGTAGCCCCATAAGTAATAGGGCAAATCTGTGAAACTCAACATCGATCGGACAATATCCAATAAAGTCTGATTTCTCCTTTCAGATACACCATTGTGCTGTGGCGTACCTGGAGGAGTATATTGAGCGAGAATCCCATTCTCCTTCATATAATCCATGAACTCACCACTCATATATTCGCCGCCTCGATCTGATCGAAGGCATTTAATATATTTACCAGTTTGTTTTTCTACTTCATTTCGGAACTCTTTGAACTTTTCAAAGGTTTCCGATTTATGTCGCATCAAATACACATAACCATACCGTGATAAATCATCGGTAAAAGTAACGAAGTACGAATAACCACTGTGAGCAGTTTGACTTAGTGGACCACATACATCAGAATGTACGAGTTCCAGTAAGTTTGTGGCGCGGTGTCCAACACCAGAAAATGGGGCTTTGGTCATCTTACCCTGAATACAGGATTCACAAGTTGGATAGGACTCAATGGTAAGATCTGATATCAAACCATTCCTAACCAATTGGGTAAGGCGTTTAACGCCAATGTGACCAAGTCTCATATGCCAAAGTTCAGTATTATTAATTACAGGTAAACTACGTTTATTAACTCCAGTATTTAATATATCTTTTGAAGTTTACAATGTATAATGACCATGCTGGTTTGGACAACTAAGGATCTGAATATTATTTTTATCATATAAATACAAAGAACTATTCTTAATATTAATACACACTACAAGATAAAAGGCTTTTACTGATACTAAATTAGTGTCAGTAAAGGGTTTTTTACTGACACTATATAAATGTGTCAGTGTTGCCGCAGCCAGAAATCACTGACACTAGTTTCTAGTGTCAGTGATTCTTAGTGTCAGTAAACGTTAATACTGTAGTATCGAAAATTATTGACACTATGGTATCAGTAATCTCTCACACTATTTTAGTGTCAGTAAATTATTGACACTATATCATCAGTATTTAGTGATACTATAGTGTCAGTAAATTTTGTTACTGCAGTATCAGTATATCGCATATATTTGATTTTTAGTGTCAGTAATTATTGTTACTATAGTATCAATATCCGTCCAATATCTTTTAAAATTTAAAAATCGTATTATTTCACAATATATTTCTTATTTTTTGTAATTAAATTAATCATAAAATATATATATATATATATACAACTCAATGAAATAAAAACTAAAAAATTACATTTATATAAAATTCGCAATATAATAGATTAATCGTATTAATCAATTCAACAGTATCACATGATGAATACAAAAACTCCATAGACAATCTTTAAATAACATATATATATTTCAAAAACTACTCTTAAAGTCCCATCAAAATGTCATGCCCCCACCAAAATTCATGATACTTGTTGAGAAGCCTGCAACAATCCCCAACAATATGATATCTGGCACAAAATCTGAAATTATAAACCAAATGTTAAGAATTAGATGGACTTCAAAAAAAAATCGATATCTTCATAAATAAAAACATTAAATACATCCAAATAAAAATACAAAATATAACCCTAATCTAATTTTTGTCACATAAAGCACTTATTGACAATAACCATACCAACAACCTAAGAGCATGCATATAAAAAACCAAATGGCATCCATAATAACAAGTTGTATCTTTCATACCGCTACATAATCACCAAAACAAACAAATCAATAACACACACACACACACACACACACACACACACACACACATATATATATATATAGACGGACATAAAACTGAAATAAAAGGATCTCATGAACCAGATGAAGTTTATCAGATGACATGATATAATACTGTTTCCAAATGCAGGAAGCAAATCAAGATGACAAGATAGTTGTTCATTATGGAATTCCTGGAAACTAAAAGTTCAAAGCTCAAAATGTACTAGAATGTAACATTCCAGGTAATTGCCATAAAAATAGATGAGATAAACATGTTAGATCTCAATATATCAAATACTGCTTCCATAGCATTCATGCTGCACCTCAAAGCACATCAGATGACATGTGCCATATCCCCCAAAGGTTTCAACAAGTATCAATCAGAACATGGCAAAACTTCATCAGGTAAAAAACTATCTCCAAGTTCATGTCTGACATAGAGAACATCGAGACACTGTTAATAGAATATTTTACATCATGATTGTTTTAACTTTCAAGTCTCAAAGCAATCTTACCCACTAGCAAAACTCACAAATAAAACAAATTAACCCACCAAATAAACCCATCAGGGCATAAAACTGAAATAAAAGATATGATTCATATTGCTTTCACTGAAGTAAAAAATCTGGGGAAAAAATTCTAAGCTAAAAGTAGAAACAAGAATGTATTAATTTACAGAAAAGAGAAATACCATACTACTTCATTAACTCAACGAACAATAGCTATGTTGTCCTTGTCATTTGTATTCTGCAAGAATAGAAGATTTCCCAATATGTCATGAATTAAAGTGAAAAAATAGGAAGTAATAATCACCTCTGTAAAACATGTCCTTGTAATTACCTCTTCATTATACTGTGTGATTATATGTGCAACATATATTGCCCAATCATCACGGAGTTGCGTTATATCTTCCAGAGTGTACTCATTAATCCCCTTGAACTTTAAAATATTTATAAGTTAGAATTTTAAACAGTAAGATATCTTAATTGACTAGTGATAAAACTTAACTATTGTTAACTTACATTGTCTTTTAGAATGTTCACATTTGTTACAATTTACTGCATGTATTTCATCACATAATAACCGCATTCAAAACTTCCAGGCTGCATTGGACACTATAAAAAAGAATTATCATATCAATATTAGTTCATTTAGACATATTCTAAATATTCTCATTGTTGCATATCACAAAAATATATATATATATATCATAACTTTGTACCTTCACAGATACCCAAGTCACACTACCGCTTCTTATTATTAGAATGTAAAGATTGATACACTCTAATTCCCCTACAAAAAATTATAATTGGATATCATATAAATAATGCAACAATAAACCCAATGTTAAAATAAAGAGAAAACAACTATAACTTAACTGATTAACAATTTGCATCAACTCATCAGTAGGATTATTCCCCTTAGGATCCAGATAATATATCGTGCGTCGTACTATGTCAATTGCAAGAAGCACCCAGTGAAAGCTAAATAAGAAAGAAAGGGTAATAAAAATCTGGATTACATAACTTGAAATTGAATACTAAAAAAATTAAAAAATTATTACCTTGGGTTGTATGGGATCAATATGATTTGCCCCAACTCTATCATACCTAACAGTTTTGAAATGTATTGAGGTCATTCTTTCAAAGCAACCTTTGATGGACGTATCATCTCAAAATTTCCAAACTGAACTGGTTTGGCAGTTTCAGTTTTATCCATCTCATCGTATAAGTGCCTAAGAGAAGATAAACATAAAAACAAAGTAAATATTTATAAAACATTTAGAACAAATGAAGAAAGAGGTAAAAGAAAACATACTTGATCCATATGCTAATAGCACAGTTTGAGACCTCCTTAAAATCCATGATTTCTTCGCAAATTGCTTTGTCTAAGTATGACTTCCAAGTAATACCAAAAATTGGTATGTCATAATCAATCTTTATCAAATTCGGAAAACAGCTCTTAACAAGCATAAAAAACATTAGTAAAAAAGGGGGAAACAAAATTCTTGGGTAAAATTTGGAGGCACCAATCGACTACTTGTGTCAACTCTGTCAATGGCCACTTTTGAATAGGGTCACATGACTGCTAAGAGCTCGACCACTTGTCACATAGCCAGCTACTTGGTGAATTGAATCTAAATTTCCCGGAAACACATACAACTCGGTCACCTTTTGCATAGCCAAGAGCTTGTTATTCGTTTTCTCAAGTTTTCTAATGAGACTTCAGTCATCTGCATTATGTTTTTCATCTTAGCAAATACCTTCTTTTTGCTTTTGTTAAGGGTCTGCTCTCAATGAGCATCTGTTCTGTAAACATTTATTTGGGAAAAATATGTATAACCATTACGGATTTTTGACAATGACACTATCAATAAATAACTTTTTCCGTTAACGATATTAAGTAAAATTTGTCAAATCTTTTATCTTGTAGTGGCTCTTTGTTCAGGAGGTACATTAATATTATCACAATTTTTTTGATGGTGCGAAGATAATATCATAAGAAATTAATAATAATAATTTCCGATCTAATAATAATTCATATGATTATATATAATAAATTCATATAATTATTAAATTATTAAATTGAAGGTTGATAATTGATAGGATGTACTGGATTTTGTTTAGATTTTAGAAATTACAAATGAGAGATTCATATTTGAGAGTAAAGAAGGGGGAAACAAAGGCTGCGCGATGAAAAAAAAGGTGGGAATGAGAGGAACCCTAAATTACTAAGATTGATTTGGTAACTACGGTTCAGGTTTTGACCCGACAAATACATATATATTTTTATAAACCGCGGTTTAAGGAACAAAAGTCACGATTTGGCCCAGTGGTAAAGCCTTACATAAAAAAAAAAAAATTTATATCAATGGTTACAATTTCGAGTCCCAGCAGACTTAAGGAAATAAATTTTTTTTTTAATTTTTTTACTGATACTAAGGTATCATTAATTACTGACACTAAATTTACTGATACTCTAGTGTCAGTAATATATGCGAAAAACGTCACTTCCGCGAGGTGTTGGTTCGACTCCAGACGACTACGCGTTTTTTTTTTTTTTTATTTCTTACTGATACTATTGTAATAGTAATTACTGACACTAAAATCGCTGATACCATAGTGTCAGTAATTATGGATATTTAAGTGAAAAACACGGAAATAGGCCCATTTACACGTCGTTTCTGACACTTTTAGCCTAGTGTCACTAACCTTAGTGTCAGTAAAGGCCTTTTTTCTTGTAGTGACAATAGCCTTCTGTATCTAATACAAACAGTGATATAATATTAGCGACACATCCTGGTACAAAATGACAGTCATATAACAAAAGTGTCCCATTCGGCAATGAGATCTCGCATACTCCCACTGCAACTGCATCCAAAGAGTCTCCACTCCCGAACCGCAACTGCATCTCTCCAGGCTTCAGTTTCCTACTTTCCTTCAGCACCTGTAACGAATTGCAAATGTGAATGGGACAAGCAGAATCTAAAATCCAGCTGGATGTAACGGCTTCACAAGCCAAAGATAAATCAATAACTGGAAAAATAAAAGTACCTGATGTAGAAGCTCTGTCTCTCCTCACTTGGGCAATGTAATCAGGACAGTTCCTTTTCCAGTGTCCAACCTTGCCGCAGTGGTGGCATTTGTCTTCAGAAGCCCTTTTGGGCTTTGCAATCTTCGCCTGTTGTTGAGGACCAAAAGCCTTCTTCTTCTTCTTGCCTTTCTTGTTCTTTCCCTTGGACCATCCTTGGGAAGAAGCCGAAAGAGAAGTAGTTCTAGGAGGGCGAGTCGGTACTCCCTTCTTAAGGTCCTCTTCTGCCGTGAGCAAAATCCTATGTAGCTCCTGGTAGGTACAGACAGTCCCGTGCATGTTGAAGTACATCACGAACTGGCGAAATGAAGCTGGCAGTGAACCAAGAATGACACTCCTACCGAGAATGTCATTCAAGATGAGATTATGTTGCCTCAATTGATCGATCAAATCGATCATCTGAAGAACATGTGGGCTGACACTTTGCCCCTCATCCAGACGCGCATGGAACAGTTCCATGGCGACTTTGTGAACAATAACTTGTTCCTGGTTCTCAAACGATTGTCTCAATCGCGTCATCATACTATAGGAATCTAACATACCATAGTACTGTTGCTTGAGTTTCGGAGACAGTGAACTAATGATGTATGATTTAACCCTTAAATCATCATCCTTACAAGTTTCAAAAACTTGGCGTTCCTCCTCCGAAGCATCCTCGCCCACTGCAAGGGGCAACGGACCCTCAAGAACATAACCCAGCTTCTCGGAATCGAGGACAATCCTCAAGTCCAATTCCCAGTCTGCAAAGTTTTCAGCGCCTTTCAGTTTGTTCGCATCAAGCATACGCGCAAACTGATTTGTGGATTGTGCCGCCATCGCCAATCTATCATATAGATCACGAAAAACGGTTAGCAGAAATTAAGCAGTTTCATATAATATCAAAAGCATAAACTAGATCATGGATTTTTAATCTAATATGCCCCTCCCACCAAATCATGCAATACCGTAATCCCAAAACAGAATACAAATATTTAATAATTAAATTAAATACTAATAGTGAAAAGTGGATCCCGTGAATATATTTCGGCTCACAGCAGAGGCACGGTCTCGCCTACGTATATTCATCAGGTAGACAACTCATTTTTCAATCATTCACTAATGACTCCTAAGTATCCGGTCCTGGCCGTTTCTCGTTGTCGCTGCGAAGGCAGGCCCACAAGGAGACGTACCAAGGTTAAACTCGTCAATGATAAACTCAAGTTACTTACGTAATTCTGACAGCTAGGGCACGTTCAGAATTCCGCTTTTACTTGAATTTACCTAGTATCTGATGTACATCCGGTATAAATAAATCTTTATCGGCTACATCCTCACAGCAGAGGCACGGTCTCGGATGTAGTCACAAAGAAGTATTCATAAACCGTATTGACAAGACGGACCATATAACATGCATCAAATACATAATTACATTCAAACCTTATTAATTAGGGATTTTCCGCTAAGTGTCATACACCCTAAATCTAACCAATTTAGATCCTAATAGCATGCATAAAGTCAAGAAAACATGATTAAACATTGATTCAAGGAAGGGTAATCATATTAGGTGGCCTAGAATCAGACTCGCTCTGATACCATTTTGAAGGGGTTATTTAGGGGGTGAATCCGGTAACGCAGCGGAAGCGGTGAAAATCCGATTTTCAGATTTCAAAAATTTTTCTCGGATTAATTAAATAAATATATTTATTTAATATTCCAATAATCAAATTATGAAAATAAATTCAATAAAACAATTTTAAGTGAATTTACCGAAATACCATTGCTTTGTATTTTTGTCCATTTTAGTCCGAAATTGATCCAATCAATTTTGAATGATTCTAAATCATTTCTAAGATGAACTTATGATGTTCAAAACATCAAAACACCAAAGGCACCAAAATCCCCAATTTTGCAAGTCAAGGCCGAGAGCCTCACTAGGGTTCAATTTTGTGCATTTTGCACTTTCATGCTTCAAGACACATCCAAATGATATCCAATCAACATGAAACTTTATATGCATCATATACACACATAAATACACAACATATATGAAAACCCCCAAATTTGGAATTAGTTAAAAACCCTAATTTTTCAATTTCCTCAAATTGGACAAATTAGACCAAATACATTAAATCAATTACTTCAATCATCATTCTTCCATCCAATCCAAGTCTCAACACAATGAAACAACTCAAGATCAAATCTAGGTCATTTAAGAATGGGTCAATAACTCTAGATTAGCAACATGGTTTCATAAACCTTAAAAGAATGTTTACAACTACACTAGTTACAACTTCCTTCATCATACATGCTTTACACCTTCACCAAAACTTCCATCAACAAAAACCACAAAGAAAAAAGAAGGAAATAACCTCAGGATATCATATATTGAAGCCTAGATCCTAAGGAACAATTTCCTTACTAATAGTAAGTTGGAAAAAACTTACTAAAATCAAGCTTTCCTTTGATCTTTCTTTCTTTCTCAAGCTTCCTTTAGGTTTCTTCAATGGTGTTTGTTTTGATAAAGTGTATTAGGTTAACAATTAAATGAAATGAAAAACAATATATACTTGTAACATTTCCACATTGGCCGAAATTCAAAGCCAAATACAAGAAATTGTAATTTCAATTTCATTTCAATTATCATTATATCAACTTGCACAAATATCTTATAAACTACTTTATTAGATATTTATTTTGGTCAACAATTGCAACTAATGTCATTTACTTTAAATATCCTAATGTAAGATATTTATATTTTAATTAATTTAATCATTTAACAATTAAATAATTAATTAATTAATCAAATACAAATATATTAAATATATGTATAATATTTACATTAAATATTAAAAACATATATTCATTTAGGAAATAAGTCAAATAACTCATTTTGACTATTAATTAATGTGTATTTAAATTAATCAAGTATCAAATGTAAATACACAATAATTAAGGAAATGACTATCTAGTCTCTTTAGCATGTATCTTGCGTTTAACCATTAAACGACTTTATAAATAATCAATATTATTTATTTATGTTGCTCTAGTGCTCAACGAGTATGTTTCATTATTGAGACTCTTTAGGTTCAGGTATATCCGTCACAAAATCTAATTTCGTGTCCATAATCTATCCACCCGTAGATTATGACGATCACGGATAATCTCGCTGAACCATACAGGTCGAGGTCATCGTAAATGTATAATTCCTCCGTCACAGGTATCCGGATAAATCCCAGAGATATAGATATAAACGTCAAATCTCTATCGGGATTATCCAGTCGACTATTCTATTAGCAATCTCAAAAGAATGTTTAGAACTAGCTTCTAAACTTTACCACGGGCCCATGGATTTATCTGATTGCTAATCATATGGACTACCTATGCTCTGGTACACAGAACTGACGGATCCTATCTTGATACACATAGGACACCCTGAGGATCTATCTACACCCAACGAACAGGCGGAGGTCTGATCTAAATATATCGGTGACGTGACTGCCGTCTAAGTGTAGAAGATGTCTCATGTGCCCACAATGGCATCTCAAGTCTAAGAATCACAAGTGCTACTCAACCCAAGAAGATTCTTATTGACGCTGGTGTACCATCCATTAAGAATCTTCGGTGAGTCGTTCAGTGTTTATCCGCTATAAACACCTACACGTCTATACTAGTCTCCAAGACTAATGGTTCATTGAGAAACCATTGGAATCATATATTCCAGTATACGACATGTACCGGTCTCAACGGGTTTACTATACTGACCAAGTAGTGTAAACCTTGACCAGGAACTGTCTAAGAATGACAACGTCATGATACATCTCAATGTCCGTTGCGACGCTTTTGCAACTGTATCATGACTAATCATTCTAGGGTCATTACGTCTTTACCATATAGAAAGATAGATTATATTATAGAAACTGCATATATTATTCATAATAATAATGTTTTACAGAAGTATTTAACAGAAATACAACCGGGAATTGGCGCTCTGAGCACCAACCCCAACACTGTCATTGTCACACACTGCACAGATCCCATCAAAGTGGGGGCGACTGTAGGCATTGCATTTTTGCATATCAGCCCAATGATGAGCCTCGAATGGAGGCACTACTTTTTAGTTGCGGAAAGCGGTCGTCGGAAGGGAAGGGTCAAGAATTGACATTTTTATTGGATTTGGTACGCTTGTTCGAGCTTCGGGTTCGCTCGTTCGGTCTTAATTTTAAATTTATCCTCGGCCCGGTTCACAAACCACACCTCATTTCCTTCCCTCACCCACGTGGATCCACCCTATTTCCACAAACAAAACCAAACACAAATTACCATACACCCAAACACTAACAACCAAAGACCACCATGCAAACCCAAATGAACCCAACCACCAAGAAATGAAAATCCAAAATAAGCACCAAAGCCACACCATGCCATACCCCACGACCACATGCACAACACAACAAAGCATCCGTCACCCATGCATGCGCCAGCCAGCCCATCACCGAATCTCCTCCATTATCTCCTTAACATTCACGCCCCATCATCTCGATGATCTCGATCATTCAGCCCTCCTTCATGAGGTCACGGCCATGAAACCATAATAGAGGGAAGGACTTCACGCACAAAGAAAAAGGGACGCCATTTTCATCAGCCCTTCACGCTTAACACATCAACTGCCCCTTCAAACAAGCTCGCTAACAGCCCTCTTTACAGCCGAGATACCCCTCCACAGCTCAAGGCGGATCACTCAAGCTCCTCTGATTCACGGCAAACACGTCACAAAGACCCTAGCACCACCTCGCACAACCCCTAAACCCTTCATTCTCAGCACGCATTCACCAGCCCTTCAAGCCTCCACTCACGCCATTGTCTTCACCAGCCCCTGGCACACCCCAATCAGGCAGGAACATTCAACCCAGCCAACACCCTTCTCGGCAGCCCTTCAACGTGAAACCCTAGCCACTTCAGCAGTCCCTTCAAGCAGCACACCAAACTGACCTTGAACAAGCCCACTGCAGCCACCTAGCACGCCCACTGCAGCCACCTAGCACGCCCAGCAAACAAAATAGCTACACTCCACGCCTCACTGCCAGCACTTCATACACTGCCACCCAACAGCCCCCTAGTCTCAACACGCCCCCAAGCCTTCGACACAGCTCACAGCGCTCGTGCCCTCACGTAAGCCCCCCTCACGCATCACCCTTCATGCATATCAGGTACCCTTAAAACGGCTCATGCCCACTTCTCACGTCCCTGACGAATGCCGCAGCCCCTAACCCTCACTCAAAGAACCCTCACTCCAAGCCCTCACTCTCTCAGCACACACGCACAACCTGCACTCAAAGGACTCTCACGACAAAACCAGAAAACAAAATAGAACCCTAACCCTAGTCTCTAACCTCTATTATCTTCCTCCCACCTGCACCCTAACCTCACGGCACTACCCTCTTCACTCAGCAGACCACGACAGAACAAACCCTAAACATACGCACCAGCCAACCCTCACGTTGAAGCACACCCCATGCAACATGCACGTGAAACTGCCCTTCAAAACCAACAAATCCAAACCGATTAAAACGAGCCCTTGAATGTATGCAGTTCCTACGTGAACACACAACAAACTGCCCCATGTGACCAGCCAAGAAACGATAACAAAACAGTCCCTGAAATACAAGGAAATAACCCTCCTGAACCACCAAAAATTCTGCTTGAAATTGCACACATGAATGAACAGCAAGACAGCCTTTAACCGACCAAAATAGTCCATAAAAGGTCTCCAAATTGCACCCTCAAACAGCCCAAAACAGCCCCCATGCACACGTGACCAGCCGCACAAACCACTCCCCACATGCAGCCCATGCACACGTAAATGGCCCCCCAAACTGCCTCCAAGCCGCGTGAAAACAGTAGCCTAAATTGAGAACAAAACAGTCCAAAAATAGCCCGAAAACGTGAGTGAAAACCACAGGTGAAAATAGCAAAAAAAGCAGAAACGACGAACCCGTGAAAACAGCGGAAACAGCGGACCAGTGAAAACAGAGAAAACAGTGAACCTGTGAAAACAGCGGAAACAACGGACCAGTGAAAACAGCAAAACGATATCCCTTCCGGCACCGTGAAATGCACTCCCGGAAAGCGACTAAAAAGGTAAGACCTGAGGGCACCCTTTTATTTATTATCCTTTATTTTTAGTTATTTTATTGTTTTATTTCGCATGATTATTGTTAATTGGTGCATGATGTGATTTCTGGGTGAACGAAATATGTGTTCTCTCTTGTGGTATATCGGATGGAAACCCGGACGTAAATTCCGTAGCCGAATCCGAATGGACGGTATTGCGGTTTGCACTCGGGATACAATGTCACGTATCACTTGAGAGACACACGTATTTCGTTTCATCCAAACCTTGTATTTGAGCATGTTATAGTCTTTAGGTTATTCGTTTATTATTTAAAGCATGGTTTAATTTAGTTTGTTATTTATTTGTTAAAGCATATTTAGGTTGTTCCTTATGCATGTTATTAGTTTATGATGTGTTGGATAATGATTTATACATGTTGATTTAATGGTTCAATATGCTCGTTGTGTTACATTGCGTGGAGTTATTTGGATGAAAGCATGTTAGATTTAAGTACCCTTGAGCATGATTATTGAGTAGACTTGGTTAAATTATTGCACGAATCCGTTCATTACAAGTGGCATAAGTAAGGGACCATTCCGAACCCAACGGTTTGAGGTCTTCCCTTGCGAGGGGTGAGTGCGGCCTTAAATCATTTTTCCCGGTTCACACCGGGTGGCGACTCCATGTTATTTCTCCGGTTTAGTCCCCCGCGGGCTACTGGGTACTCCCAACCGGGCCGCGAGCCTGGAACAGCGTCGTCCAGTTTTTATGTCCTACAGCGAGCCTAGAACAGCGTCGCCCAGGTTTGTTGTCTACAGTCTGGCGACTCCACTGGGATATTTTGAATCGGCCCCGAAATCATGTCTTGTGATGTGTATAATTTGTGCTTTAATTAATCGTTTCTATAGTGAGTTGAAAGAGGTGTAATCAAAGGCATTGTTAAGTCTAGGTAATGGTTCGATGTCTTCCTTCACTCACTACCTTTTTATAAGGAAAAGCTGTGAAGACACTGAGATAATCATTACTTGTAGCTCGTCGTGACAGACTAGTTTGGAGGACTCGTTGTTTATTCCTGACACCAAGCGATAAGAGCCTAAGGGGCTTGGGTACTTAAGAGAGCCTCGCTCCACCCTCCCTCTGGGGAATCTACAATGGGAAATCCATTCGACAGTCTGTCACACACCATAACTCGTTTGCACGTACCGTAAGGTATAAAAAAGGTGCGCTCACTTGGTCGCTTGAACCCTTGAGTGGGGAGTCCTAGTTGTGGGCAATCCTTCGTCAATGATTGCCTTTGTCCGCACTCCCGAAAACCCACATGTGAACCTTAGTCGTAGAACTAATAGAAATCATTTATTTATGTTTAAGTTTTGGACCATTGTCATTTGGATTCAGTTGGACTTGTTGTCATGAATTATGGGCTTGTTGGGCCATTTAAACTGGGACGAGTCTGTGCTTTATGGCAATCGGGCCAAAAGTTTCTAAAATGCTGATGGGCCAACTAGTGTAAAATTCTTATGACTTATATATTACATGCATCACACGCATCTCATGCATCTCATGCATACATGCATCATGTTAACCCTCGTGTCTTAAAAGCCATCATAGATATCCGTTGGGTTAGGGATAAAAAATGACTTGTCAAAGAAGAGTTTAGCAAACATGGATATCGGGGAAAAGGAAAATCGAGGAAAAGAAAACTTTACGGCAAGGATAGAAAGACCATTGGGGGGGCCTTCAAAAAAAAAAAGAGAGAAAAAAAGGGAAAAGGAAAAAAAAAAAAAAAAAAAAAAGAGAGAAAAAAAAGAGAAAAAAGAAAAAAAAAGAAGAAAAGAAGAAAAGAAATTGTTTGTTTGTAGTCCCTGATAGTTAGACATATGTCCGATGATGAAATAGATTGCTTTAAGGTGAAACCTTAGAAAAGATAAACTATTAATGTGCTTTTATCTGATATTTTGAATGATTAATCTCTGTTAGACTCGTAAGCACTTCACTATAGGTTCTTAGCGGTGAAAACCTGAGTAGTTAGCAATGTGACTAGTTGAAGAAATTATAGGTCGGTGAATGACCGTTCGCCTAAATGCCTATCCTGATTTGCTTATGTTATGATGTGTGGTATGGTTGAAAATGAAAGAAAATGTCTCTAAAGGAAAGAATTGAACCGCCTATAATCGATAAGCGTGAAGCTACCCATGGGCGAGTATTAGGACCACCATGAGGAGAAATGCTACCTTAAAGGGTAGGTGTGTTGAAAAAAAAAGAAAGAAGAAGTTCAAAATGAAAAAAAAAAAAAGAAAAAAAGAAAGAAGACCATACTACATTGAGCACGAAAAAGCAATTGCAGACCCTAACTGAGACATCTAGGTTGGTTTGACCCATCGATCCCGATTTTTGAAACGAAATCATCGAGTTAGCTTACCCAAGGATTAAGCCGTAAAAGAACCTTTGCACACACACACTTTGAGTCTGGTATAGATCATTTGTTCAAAGACTTGGATTTGAGTTGCATCGAATGTTTTGAAGGTTCTTTGGTTTCATTACTGAGCATTCTTTGAGGACAATGATATATATAACTATTGGGACTATTTCGTAGCATGTGACATAGCATGATGATATGGAAGGCCACACCATGTGGTTCATCTTGACCAAGTGCAAACAGTAGAGAAAAAAGGTAAAACAAGACTGGGGCGACCAGTCTCCCATATCGCGAATCAGGGACTGAGCAATCACCTGGAGAACTGGCGGAAGACCTAACCCAGCGGAATAGGAAATTCATTCATGCATGCATGCATACACGTAACATATTTTGCATTCTTTTTTGTGTTTGTTTTGTTTTGTATTCACAGGTTTCAAAGAACAAAAAGGAGAAAGCGGCAAAGACAAGCCAACCAGAATCAGCAACACATCAGTATCAGTTTTGGGGATGAGTCCTAGGGTCGAAGCCCATATCAGTTTCGTTTTTGGGGATGAGTCATAGGGTTGAAACCCATATCAGTTTCGGTTTTGGGGATGAATCCCAAGGTTGAGGCCCATATCAGTTTCAGTTTGGAGATGAGTCCCGGGGTCGAGGCCCACATCAGGAGAGTTTTGGAATGAATCCCAGGGTCGAGGCCCACATCAGTAGAGTTTTGGAATGAATCCGAGAATGAATCCCAGGGTCGAGGCCCACATCAGTAGAATCCGGGAATGAATCCCAGGGTCGAGGCCCACATTGTCAGCAGCATCGGGAATGAATCTTAGGGCCGAGGCCCATGTTGTCAGAATATGGAATGAACCTAGGGGATGAATCCGAGGGCCGAGGCCTACGTCGTCAAAATTTGGAAAGAATCCGAGAATGAATCCTAGGGTCAAGGCCCACGCTGTCAAAGTTTTGGAATGAATCCATGGATAAATCATAAGGTGATTACGCCCAAAAATAACTTGCGGTTATCGCAGTATAGCTGGGTTGTCGATTCCTCAGAGAGATGGTTACAGGAACTAATTTACTCAAGCAAAAACGTTTAGCAATAACTCTATTAAAGAAAAGATTAAATTTGCAATTTAAACTAAAGATTAAGAAAAGTTGCAGGATTTTATCAGCAGAGATAAACAGCAAAGCATCAGGAATTCCTCTTGTATCAACCTCCTATATTCAATTATTGATTCTTTTCATTACACAATTGAAGGTTTCACATCCCAAACCAACAATTGGAAGGTATTAAATTCTACTCATATTAAATTCTAGGGTAATTAATGATTATTTTCTCTATGTTAACAACATAGAAAAGTTATCATTACGAGCTATCTAACGTCGACAATATACCGTCAGGCAATACTGCAGTAGAAGACCAACACATAAAACAACTTTTACCAGTCACAACTAAGTTCGCAAATCACACATAGAAGAAGCATGACTGGATCTATATGGGAGTTTGACAAAACATAATTTCTGGATTCAATAATCGAAAGATAATAGAAAATAACAACCATCAATTATATTAAACGTTAAAAGGTTCATAAGAAATCAACAATATAAATACAGAAAATAAAATACAAGAGTTCATCCTTAGCTTTGCCTAGGAGATTAGTTCTCCATGGAAGAAAGAGATGCAGCCTGAATAGATCGGAGAGACGTCATGATTTCCTTGAAGTTCTTCGTTCTTCCTCTCTATGAATTGTGTTTTTGGCTCTTTTTGTGTGTTTCTCCTCTGTTTCTCTCTGATTTTCTCCTCCTCCAGGGTTTAGGACGAAGTTGGATTTATATAGAAAAGTCCTGAAACCCTAAATTGCATTCAAAACACACAGCACACAATCCTGAAATCGCAGTTTCGCGTCGTGACATGTGCCGCGTGTTTCCACGCGCCTTAAGCTATGAAGGATGCTAAAATTGACTAGATCTTTTCGAGTAGATGCAAATCGATATATTATGGGTCTCGTAACTCTTTCTAAATCAAAAGTTATAGCCTTTTTAAATTCAGTGCGCGGCTGATGCTCCTGCGTGCGTCCGATATGTCTGTTAGGCTCTGAAACATGTCCAATTGCTCCATTCTCCTTGATCCATCGCTTCCTATTAACAAAGCACAAAATGACACTAATTAAGATTAAAACAGATGATAATAAAGCTGAGTTAGCAGTATTCTAAGTACACTTTCGTGCACTTATCACAACCCCCAACCAGCTTATTGCTAGTCTCTAGCAATTCAAGCGTAAAATAAAATAAAAACTAAATAAATAAATAAAACTATATAAGCCACTTTCGTAGGGATCACGATTGCATTTAGCGTATGCAACAAGCCTTTAAACCCCTAGGTGTCCCTAGTGGACGAGTTATAGTCTCGTGAAGGCTTACGGCGGCGACACCCACAAACGTCATTTAAAATACACAATCATGCAAAAATAAAAATAAAATAGTCCCAATAGTTTAACATAATTTTTGTCCTCAAAGAATGCTTAGTAATAAAACGAGAGAACCTTCAAAGTACTCAATGCAACTCAAATCCAAGTCTTTGAATAAATTATCTAAGCCAGACTCATAGTGTGTGTGTGTAAAGGTTTATTCACAGCTTGATTCCTAGGTAAGCCAACTTAATGATTTCGTTTAAAAATTGGGATCGATGGGTCAAACCAACCTAGATATCTCAATTAAGCTCTGTAGTTGCTTCTCCGTGCTCAATATGGTATGATTTCTCTTTTTTTCTTTCTTGTCTCTTTTTGCTTTTCTTTTGAATTTTTTCTTTTCTTTCTCTTTTGCCATTTTTTCAACACACCTACCCTTCAAGGTAGCATTTCTCCTCATGGTGGTCCTAATACTCGCCCATGGGTAGCTTCACACTTATCGGTTATAGGTGGTTTACTTTCTTTCTTCAGAAACTTTTTCTTTTATTTTCAACCATACCATACGTCATAACACAAGCAATTCATGATAGATATCTAAGCAAACGGTCATTCATCGACATACAATTTATTCAACTAGTCATCTTGCTAACTACTCAGGCTTCCACTGCTAAAAACCCACAATTAAGTGCTTACGAGTCTAACATAGATAAACTACTCAAATCATCAGATAAAAGTGCATTAAAGGACTTATCGTTTCTAAGATTTCACCCTAAAGCAAACAATATCATCATAGGACATATGTTTAACTATCAAGGACTAAAAACAAACAAAACAAAACAATTTTTTTTTTTTAAAGAAAATAATCAAATGTATTTAAGACAGGTTTTCATGCGCATGCACACACCCCCACACTTAAAACTTGCATTGTCCTCAATGTAAGATAAATATAAAGAAAATGATTAAGGAACAACACTACCAGGCGCGGAGTTGATCAGGTTCCTGCTGGTGAGACTTAGTTGTGTGGCTGTGTAGGTTGTGCTAACTCCTGCATAAACACTCATGCAAATAATAAAAATAAAACATGCAATTAGCACACAATAAAGTAAAACTAAAGTAAATAAAATAAAATGCAGAAGCAAGGGTTGCCTCCCCGCTAGCGCTAAGTTTAACTTCTTCAGCTGGACGAAACCACTTAAGCTGTCATGGTGGCTTCCATCGAGCGTACTGATGAAGGCATGTGAGAGAATGCTTGTCTAGCTGTGGCAGTTTATCCACTGATCCTCCAAGGTATGAGGATTGTCGAAATTTTGGGCTGCTCATAAGGAAAAATTGGCTCAATGTTCTTTTTAATCTCACAGGTATCATCTTTAATTGAGCATTAACTCTCATTTTCCTCCTTTTTCATTTCTTAGGGACCAGTTTCAGTTCAGAAGGATTTGATTCATGTTGTAGAGACACTATTTCCGGTAGAACTACTTCTAGCATGTATGAGTAATGACACTCACCCTCACCCTGTGATTGTTTTTCAACATTTGGAACTGGAACTCTCATTGTGGGCCTAAGTGCTTGTGGGAAAGGTACTCTAATTTGAAACGATGGCACTTGTTCTTCCTGAGGGGTATATGCACTACTATCCTTGGGGTCATCTATAATGTTTGAGGTATTCTGTATTCCTACATCTTTACCGCTCCTAGTGATTATGAGATCAACACCTCTTATACTGGATACTTCATGATCAGTCTGTGCTATGGGTTGCCCTTGTGGATTTGGTTGAGCCTGAGATGAGAATTTTCCTTGTTCTTGTACACTCAGATCATTAGTCAATTTAGAGAGTTGACTCATAATTTCCTTTTGGTCTTCAGCTACCTGAGCTATCAATGACTCAATCATTTGATTGGTTTTATTATGGGCTTCCATGAATGCTTGCATAGTATCCTCTAAAGAATTCCTAGAAATGGCAGGTGTGTGATACTGTGGGGTATTGTAACTACCGTGGAGTATGTGGACTATGTGGACTATCGTGGACTACCGAGGAATATGTGGACTACCGTGGAGTATGTGGACTATGTGGACTACCGTGGAGTATGTGGACTATGTGGACTACCGTGGAGTATGTGGACTATGTGGACTACCGAGGACTACCGAGGAATATGTGGACTATGTGGACTACCGTGGAGTATGTCGACTACCGTGGACTACCGTGGAGTATGTGGACTATGTGGATTACCGAGGAATATGTGGACTATGTGGACTACCGTGGACTACCGCGACACCCTAGGTATGGGGTTTAGCACTATCAACTCAGCAGAGAAGGCATACCAGGTGGCAGCTGGCGAGCCAGGTAAGTGAAAATGCATTGCATGTACTTTGATAGGATTGTCATTGTCACACACTGCACAAGTCCCATCAAAGTGGGGGCGACTGTAGGCATTGCATTTTTACACATTAGCCCAATGATGAGTCTCGTATGGAGGCAACTACCTCTTCAGTCATGAAAGTCGCGGGAAACGGACGTTGGATGGGTAAAGTTGGAAAATGGAATTTTTGTTGGATTTAACCTCGTTGTTTGGCTCCGGTTGTTTGTTGGACTTCCGTTTCAAAGCTTACCTAAGGCCCAAAACCCAAACCAAACCCAAACCAAACCCAAAATACCCAAGTCAAACCAAGTCAAACCAAACCCATGCCCATAGGATGTAATTCACGCCCATTGTGCTTCTATTTAGGTATATGCATATTTATCACATGTTTAAATCTTGTAAAATCCTTACCTAATTAAAAGAAATCAAATCAAATCCTTACCAAATCAAATCCAATCCCAAATCCCAATTAGGAGATCTATTCCTTATTAGAAACCAATTAGGAGATTCTCTCCTATTCAAATTAGGAAAGTCCTCTCCTTTGCCTATAAAAAGAGGCCTTCACCCCCATTCACAACCCTAGCACATACATATCCCTCAAGCACGCCTAAGACACTCATCTAAGCCTCCCTTGCACGCCCAAGGATCTCCTTCAAGCCTCCATTTCCGAATCATCAAGCCAAAATCACCCTTTAGTGCCGCAAATCCACTTTCTTCATCTATACCCTTCACGCCCAACACCCAAACTTAAGCCCTCTTTGCTGCGTCTTTAGCCAACATTCACAGCCCCAAAACACCCTCAAATAAACCTTATTCACAACGTTAAAGTCGTGAAAAATATCCCCCAAAAGCAGCCCCAATTGTGCGCCCAAGTCAGCCCTGAAAACGGCTTCACTGCACTAGTGAACTGCCGAGTTTAGCTTACTGTTCTGGTCAGTATTTGCTGCGACTTTAGCCCATAAAACAGCCCTACAATCACCTAGAAAACCCCCCAAAAACCTCCATAAAGTTTCCCTAAAAATATCCCACAAACGCACCTCCCTAAGCTTTCAAAATCACCCAAAACAGTCCGCCAAACCACCAAGACAGTGACCTGAAACGTAGCAGCGAAACAGCAGCGAAACGGACTTGAAACAGCAGCCCGAACAGAAAAACAGGGAGGAAAGACATTGAGTTGGTGAACTAAAAGAGTAGCGGATCATTCACCCTTCCAACGGACGTGTAACGCCCTTTCGTGAGACGACAAAAGAGGTTAGACCTGAGGGCACCTTTCTACTTATCTTCCTTATTGTTGTTTTATTTATTTTGATATATAATTGCATGAGAGTCGTTTGAAGCATGATGTGATTGTTGGAAGAGCGGGATATGTGTTCTCTTTTGTGGTATATCGGATGGAAATCCGGACGTAAATTCCATAGCCGACTCTGAATGGACGGTAGTATGGTCTGCACTCGGGATACAATGCCACGTACCACTTAAGATACACATATCTCGTCTCATCCAAATTTGTATTTGAGCATGTTATAGTCTTTAGGTTATTTGTTTATTTTTTAAAGCATGGTTTAATTTAGTTTGTTATTTATTTGTTAAAGCATGTTTAGGTTGTTCATTATGCATGTTCTTAGTTTATGATGTGTTTGGGTAATGATTTATACATGTCGATTTAATGGTTCAATATGCTTGTTGTGTTACATTGTGTGGAGTTATTTGAATGAAAGCATGTTAGATCTAAGTACCCTTGAGCATGAATGTTGAATAGATTCGGTTAGTTTATTGCACAAATTATATCATCACAAGTGACATAAGTAAGGGACCATTCCGAACCCAACGGTTTGAGGTCTTCCCTTGCGAGGGGTGAGTGCGGCCTTAAATCTTTGTCCCGGTTCAGACCGGATGGCGACTCCATGTTATTTCTTACTTCCCAACTAGGCCGTGAGCCTAGAACAGCGTCGCCCAGGTTCTGTTGTCTACACTTTGCCCTTTTCAATATTCCGGTAGCCTTTGGGCAAGCCTCGGGTTTCTAGAATATTGAAGTAAGGTGCGCCATGCGCTACTTGCCTTATTGCAAAGTTTGACTTTATCTCCTTGAGAATAGTCATTAACTCTCCAAGAGTTATTTATTGCAATATTAGTACTTCTAAAATCTAAACATAGATTTATGAAGATTCTTCAATTTCATTATCATACTTTAAGGATATAATCCTTAGTTCTGATTCAGAAATTAAGGAGTTTACTGCGGTAAGTATAATGGATTAAGCACTAAAGTTATCATCACATAATCTTCCAAAGATTATGCTCTACTATTTGCTTAACTCCGAGCTTAGGCTTAATATATTATTTTATCAAATAAAATAACTTATTAATTTTAAAGACCATCTTGAAATTATTCCCAATTCGAAAATTAAACCATTTAAATACATTTTCCCTAGGATTATGTATTAAACGTCAATCTTTCAATTTTATTTTTTGATTTTAATAGTCCAACTATTTAATCAATTATTAAGGTATTATTTATTATAATGATTACAATAGTCTAACTATTTAATCAACTATAATTTAATGGATTAAAATCAATTATATTGATTACTACAATCCAATTATAAAATCAACTATAAATGATTAGTTTGAATATATAGTCCAACTATTAATTAAAACAACATTTAAATATTAGTCCAACTAACATTTAATTATTTGATGAATGATGTTTGATTGAGCGCGTATGGCGAGTAATTGAACGAGTATTGCAAATTCAATTCTTACCTCCCACTATTTTTCGGCGAGCCTCTAACCCTCTGTCGAGTGCTCGGGAAACCGCGTTTCCTAGTGGGCTAGGTTCCCGTTAAATATCACACAATCTTGACTTTGGCCAACAAATTGTATGATAATTAACTAGGTAGATCTCTAAGATCAATTGGATCCAATCCAATTCCTAGATCCGGTAGGGGGACATCCAAGTTCGAAACATATATCTTATATATGCCAATACATCCAATGTATTACCTAACCTTTTCCTCTGAATTAACTAAGCCTTGGCTTTGGCACAACAAACTTAGTGATCCCAGTCAAGTGCGACCCATTGACCATGGAAAGCTTAGTAATCAATGTTGTTGGACAAAAAATGGTCTTGACTTTGGCCAACAAACCACAACTTGGACAAGACACTGACATGTAACAAGGCTCTCGTGATTCAAACACATCTTCGACAAACAAAGGGCTTGACTTTGGCCAACAACCCAATGCCGTCTCGGATCTTGAGTGAGAATCACTCAATGGAAGGAAAAACGCTTGATATTAATTGAGGGTTTTTCGCGTGCAAATTGGCAACCAATTTATTATCTGAGTTAAGGTCTCATCATCATACACCCTTAAACATGCATTCTAAACACATAATAAAGCGTATATGAAAAGTAATAATGATATGCGGATGGATACTTTACACAATTGATCCTAGATCAAATCTCTCCCTTTCTCTCTCCCGCTAGCACAAATATTTCTTTAATTATGACCCATAACGTCACTATTTGTATAGATCATGGTGTTGTTGTACAAATTAACTATGTGACAAAGGAGATTGCACTCTTATCATTTGTGATTAGATCACCTTAGATGTATAAATGATGAGAGGTCCATATGATTTGTTCCTGGACGGAGAATGATATGAGACAGTATCAGTCCACGAAGGATAAATCATTAAATATCCCTAGTCAGAGTATTATCGAGATTGGACATCGATAAATACGTAAAAGACTAGTATTACACTTGTGCGCGTTTGTGAGGGCACAACGGCATAGTTCTCATATATTTGGGTATAGGATACTCATGCAAGTGTAATAGGAGGTTGTGTTTCACCGATGGTACGGGAAACAGCTTCGCTCTGGATAAGACCCCCTCGGAATTCCATTGGTAGTATGACTATGTGTCTATGGAAGTCCGAAATCAGGGTAGATGTGTTCGGTCTTAACCTGAGACTTGCACCGCTAATGCATACGACAATCAATATACTTTGGTTGAGGTCGTCCAGGGCTGTAACAGGTTCTGTGTACGCCAATGCTGGGTATATCGAGAATCGTAGTGTGTTGGGTGTGATGTTAAGACGGAAGTGTCACTCCAGTCATATGGAGTTGATGATCGCGTAGGGATACAAAACTGGTTCTCTATATAAGGTTGCAACCGTCGGGAAAATATGACTTGGTAATGATTATCCGATATTAAAGAGACTAGTTGCTCGTAATCCGATATATGCTTCGTACGGGGCAGACACTGTACCAGCCCCAGGCCTTGCATGTGATCATCCGATGCTGGACAGAAATACACAATACTACGGTATACTTCGCCTGATACAGATCCTTTATTCCTGTAAGGATATTTCCGGAGAATTGGATAGGCATGGCGCTTTGCTAGAGGCCAACCTTGTCTTGTAAATTGGTATAAACGTAGTACGAGGTACTTACGTGTTCGGATAGTCCGACGACCAATTTGACTACCAACATATCCGGGGATCTCATGGGTCGCTTCCTAAAGATTCACCGATGACGTATAACTCGCACTTATATTAATCTGGGATTAATAAGATGAGAGAGAAAATTAATCTAGGATTAATTGCGGAGATATTTTATCTAGGATAAAATACAATTAAAGAGAGAAAACGATTAATTTGGAATTAATCGGTAAATTAATATATTTGATATATTAAAAGAAATTGGATTTCGACGCGGAATTAAAATTAAATTTTAATTCGGGCAAGCAAATTAATTTAGAATTAATTCGTTAGCGACGTGAATAGTGATTTCGCTAGGCGTAATCATTTAATTACGACTCGACGGAAAATTCGTTAATTTAGAATTAGCGAACCTGAGCCCAAGATTATTTGCGAGCACATTCGCATTTCGAATTCGAGTGCGGCATGCAAGTCAAATCAAGCGTCAAATCGCTAGTCGCATCTAGCGTCACATCAAGCGTCAAAATCATGTCACTTTGAGTGATGTGACAATTGATTAGATTGATTGATTGAAAAGACTTGATGTGAGTGGTTGGAAATCAACTTTTTGAAAGTTGAAAGACATATATTGTTTTTTTTAATATCTTCCTTTGACTTTTTGAAAGAAAAGGGAAGTGTATTTGCTTTTATTATTTGTAGAAAATATATAAGAAAATTAAAAACCAATTTTCCAACACACTTTTTCACTTCTCTCTCTCACCATTTCTCCTTCCTCTCTCACGCATTTCTTCTTGTTCTTGAGGCAGTGAACTACAGATGGAAGCAAAGGAAATTAGGGGAGCAAGTGTGATTTTGTGGCAAAATCGAGAGTGCTAGCACACTCCGGGATCAATGCGAAGGTGATAGGGAAGCTCACCCATGAGCCTGGAATCGTTCGACGAAGCTTGGAGCTTGTTCGAGGACTCCAAAATGGCGCAAAACAGAAACCCAATCTGCAGCAGTGGGCGCATATTGCACTGAGGTAGTGAGCAGTTTTGGTGTCTTCGTGGCCTCTGCGTCGCTCAACCGATCGATGTAAGTATTCCGCGACTTTCTCTCGATTTGTTTTCACACATATTTCATGGCTTGTATTCGATTCTATGGACCTAGAAACTCCAACAATATTTTTATCCGAATTGCCACATGTCAAGCCCTTAGCAAGCCACGCCAAAAGAATCTGGCGTCGCGACGCCAAAGGCCTTGGCGTCGCGACGCGGGAGGCCTACCGGGGTCTATAAATTGAGCTCGAGATTTCAGTTTTTGATGTACCATTCTCTCTCATTTCTTTGATGTAAATATGAAGTTTCTCTCTCTAGTTTCTTTTAATTTAAGTTTTGTAATTAATTTTAATTACTTTTTGTAATAATAGTGTTTTACTTTCTTTACTTTTTACAGTTTTTACTATTTACCATGAGGAGGTAACTTCCCCCTGCTAAGGTGAAAGGTAATTCTTTTACTATTACTATTTAGATTAATCTCCCCTAAAAATAATATATTCACTATTTAAAAATTGACTTTAAAAGGATACTGCCATATTGGTCGGTTGGTAATTTATTTTAATCTGGTTTAAACCTGACTAATCAAGGATACTGCCAGATTGGTCGGTTGGTAATTTAATTTTGGTTCCGCCTTTATGGCTGGATTATGGACAAATATTACCACCTTAATGGCCGGTTGGACTTAATTTGACTTAATCATGTTACCGCTTATATGGCTGGTTGGTAATATTATCACAAGTTTATCTATTATTTTATGGGAGATATCTAAAATAGTAAATAGTAAAATTAATTTCTTTTACCTTAGCATTTCATTTTATTTTATTTTACTTTTCAATTTCTACTTTACCGCATTTTACTTTTGGCATTTTTACTTTATGTCTTTTATTTTACTAGCCCTAGTTATGTGTTGTAACTAAATTAGTTATCTGGGGTTGTGATGAAATCTAATATCACCGGTTTATAAGGGGTTAGATTATAGTTTGGGTAATATAAAGATTTATTTATTGAGTCTTAGTCTTAATGCTTTTTATTAACTGGCCACTAATAAAATTGACTAGGTAAACTTAAAATGAACTAGACATAGGGATTTTAAGTTTAAAACCTTAGACTCAATAGCCCACGATCTTCCTTGAGGATAGATAACCCTTTAATAGATTTCCTTACAGGATAGGAATATACCTGTCAGGCGGGGGTAGCCAAATTGGAACTTAATCTTAATGAATCTAGGTAATTTGGTTGACATAGACATATTGTTCAATTGGATTATACTAGGTATTTGTAATTGACCATCGGAAGAGGCTTTTACATAATTTAGTGTTCCAATTTAATAAATCAATATATTACCCAACTATAGGATAACCACTTCATCTTTAAATAATATTGGAATAAATCACAACCCTAGATAATTTTAAATATTGAATTTTCTTAAAACCTACTTTTGAGCAACTTTATTTACTTGTCTTTAAATTTAGAATCGTCACCATTTTAAATCAATCAAACAACCTGGTAGATACTAGTAATCATTTGACCTCATAAAATTAATAGATTAGATATTAAGTCCTCGTGGGATCGATATTTTTATACTACTTGAATGATACGTACGCTTGCGTTATACGTGTGTGTGTTTACGTCGGTCACACAGCCAAAACAGCGACTCTCGTCCCGTTTCCAACTCATAGGTCGATCTCATCTGAAGCCAGTCTCCTACTAATCAGTAGATCCCACACATCAGTACATATTTATGTACCACATCCAGTATCTAAAATCCAATTTTAAAACCAGCAGTGGACATGTTTATAAAAAACATACCTGAAGTCAAAGCCTTGCCCGTCTTCACTTCCTTCATGTCTGCCTTGTCCATACGGCAATCACGCTTCCAGTGACCCTGTTTGCCACAGTTTAGGCAGACATCTTGGGATATGTCATTTGTCTTCCTAGAAGACTGTGACAATTTTGCCTTTGCCCCTTTTCACATCCCTAGAAGCCTTCGGCCAAGCCTTGACATTCTGGGATGTTGAAGTAGGTTGCGCATTGCGCTTCTTGCCTGTTTAGAAGTTCTGGCTCTGTCTCCTTGAGCATAGCCATTAACTCTCCAAGAGTTTTCTATTACAATTAGTACTTATAATATCTAAGAATAGATCTATAAAGATCCTTCAATTTCAATATTATACTATAATGATCTAATCCTTAGTTCTGACGAATAAATTAAGGAGTCATTGTGGCAAGCATAACAGAGTGAGCACTAAATTTATCATCACCGTGATTCTTTCAAAGCTCATGCTCCACTATTTGCTCAACTTCGGGCTGAGGCCCGAGATGTCACTCTATCGAATAGAGTAACTTCTCGGCTCCCAGGACTATCCGGAGATTCTATTCCTAATTTGAAAATTGAAGCCGCTTAAAGACATTCTCACCAAGGATTATGTCATTTGACGCTAATCTTTCAAGTCATCTTGATTGTTATAGTCCAACTATCCAATCAACGATTTCACGTACAATCTAATGTAATGATTAATATAGTCTAACTATATAATTAACTACAATTTGATTGGTTAAATTTCAAATATATTGATTACTATAATCCAATTATATAATCAACTATAAATAAAGTAGTTTGAATACAGTCCAACTGTTTAATTAAAACAACAATTGAATATTAGTCCAACTAATATATATAAATTTTTAATGACGAAAAATTAAATGAGCGCGTATTGGCAAGTATCTAAACGAAATTGCAAATTTATTACTTGCCTCCCACTATATTTCGGCGAGCCTCTAACCCTTTGTGGAGTATTCGGGAAACCTAGTTTCCTAGTGGGCTAGGATCCCGTTAAATAACACACAACCTTGACTTTGGCCAACAAATTGTATGAAACTTAACTAGGTAGATCTCTAAGATCAATTGGATCTCATCCAATTCCTAGATCCAGTAGGTGGACATCCAAGTCCGAAACATATATCCAATATATGCCAATATATCCGATATATTCCTTAACCTTTTTTCCTCTAAATCAACTAAGCCTTGGCTTTGGCTCAACAAGCTTAATGAAACCAGTTAAGCGTGACCCATTGACAGTGGGAAAGCTTCGTAATCGAGGTCGATAAACAAGAAGTGACCTTGAATTTGGCCAACAAATCAAAACTTGCCCAAGACGTACGATATGGAACAAAGCCTTCATGATTCAAACACATCCGCGATGGACAAAGGTCTTGACTTTGGCCAACAAACCAGTGACAATCTTGGATCTTGAGAGAGAATCACTCAATGGAAGGAAAAACGTTTAATATAAAATGAGGGTTTTGTCGCAATTTGGCAACCAATTTATTATCTTTGATTAGGTCTCATGATACACCCTTAAGCATGCATTCTAAAAGCAAAATAAGGCGCGAATAAAATTAATAATGATATTCGGATGGATATACAAAAAACTTGTTCCTCGAACAAATCTCTCCATTTCCTCTCTCCCGCTAGCACTATTCATACTCCTACCAAATTACATAATACTTCTAAAGAAACCTCATTTACACTGAGGAGAATTGGTGAGAAGAGAAATATAATGAGATAATGAGATAATAGGCCAGACGCGCAGGTCCAATTTAATAAATTCTAAATTTATTACAACAATTTCCAAAATTGCCCTCACTATTCTAATATCCATCCGATATACATTATTCATACATACATCTAAGTATTCACAGAAAGCATGTAATCAATCAATCTAATCCAATTAATTAATCTTTAATTAATGACCATCCAATGTTCAAACAACGATTTGATTTACGCGAGTCCAACTCGTTTAAGAATAAATACTCAAGTACGTATTCTTCAATTATATCGAACTATAATTTTAAATCCAATGTAAATTATAAACAATACTAATTCATATTTAATTCCAAATTAAATAAATACACTTTTAAAAGTGCCTTTTACTAAAAGGTGGGCAACTCATTGTAAGATTTGATTTACGCGAGTCCAACTCATTGTAAGATGTTTGATTTGTTTCTTAATTAGAATGATGGTAGCATTATTATTCGAGGTATTTTTTAAAAAATACAATAATTAATTGTGCCTCATTTTTCAATCTTTTATAGAGTGCATGTGTTCCATGGAGTCACAACTTACACCCTAGCACTTCATACTATTTGTTTAATAGACTATTTTTTTTTTCACTTAAGTGGATAAAAATTTGTTTTTAAATATAATAATCCGTAAACCGAACCGAACCAATCCGTAACCGCTGGTTTAAAAATTTTTCAATCCGAACCAAACCGTTATTGAATGGTTTGGTTTGAGAGGTAAAAAATCCGAACCGTAAAATATGGTTTGGTTCGGTTTTTAGCAAAACCGAACCAAACCGAACCGCGCCCACCCCTACCTTTTAGGCTTGGATTCGAAATCCAATCTTAACGGGTCTCAATGGCCCAATTAGTATCCAATATTATTCAATTAAAGTCCAATGGGATTTTAATTAATTCTTTAGGCATGGGCTTTGGGAATTATGGGTCAAACCCAATATGCCAATGCCCAATTAGGAATCACCCTATGCCAAAATCAATTTAGACCCATTAGGCCCAATTAAAATTTTAAAGGCCCAATTATCATATTTGGACTTTATAGAAATGGTTTTAGGCCCAATTGGATCCAACTAATTATCCTAAACCAAACTTGGCCCAACCAAGCCCATTAAGCCCAAATACAACAATTAAATTAATTCATTATTCCAAATTACAAATTAATTCAATTCAAGTGTAATTACCATAATTAATTAATTAATCTAATGCTTCCAAAACACTAATTCAATTAATCATGCTCTACATTTCCAATTCATGTCTAGCACAAATTGAAGCAAAATCAATCTTAAAACATGCTTCAAACTCACGGCAAAGGCATACAAAAATCATTCAATTTGATTTCAATCCAATTTAAATCAACATACAAGATTTATATCATGCCAACAACACATCCAATATGTCAAATTTCAAAAATTCCCATGAGTTTATTCTAGGGTATATTCGGCCAAACATATGAATTTGGGGAAAATTAATCTAATCAATTTTTCACAAAATCAATGACATACAAATCCAATTAAACATCATCCCAGCTCAACCAAATCATTAATTTAAGAAAATCAAGATCCAAACACAAAATTCCCAAATTAAAGTTTACAAACCCTAGGTTCAAATCAAACTTAGATCTTGCTCTGATACCATTGTAAATGTTCCTAGAACATGCCAAGATCTTCTAAGAGTGATTTATGTGTGAATAAATCAAAGAGAGTTGAGGAAAATACTCACATTGATCGGATGAGTTCAAAACTCTTTATGCATTTCGGTAGAAGCTCCAAGTCCTTCTTGAGTGTTTCCAACACTTGGGTGAGTTTCCCCATCACCTTGATTCACTCCTTTAAGTGCTAGTGTAGGTACTGCATTTTTTTATAAGTCCCGATGATGAGCCTCATGTGGAGGCACTACCCGATAAGTTACGGAAGTTGCGGGAAACGGACGTCAGAAGGGAAAATTCAAAAATCAATACCTTGTTGGACTTCATTCGTTTGCTTAGCCTCGGGTTCGCTCGATGGACCTCTGTTTTAAAATTTATCCTCGGCCAAAAACCTCTGCAAACCACACTAAGCCACACACTGAAGCCCACACACCACCAACCCACACGCCCAAGCCCACCAAAAAGCCATCCCACACGCCCACAAGCTTCCAAGACCAATCCAAAATAATTAAAACATTAAACACATGTTAAAATCCAATCAGATCGCTTTCCAAAATTAAAAAATCAAATCAAATCCCATAAATCCCTTTCCTAAACTAAAACAAATCACCTTCCTAAATTGAATAGATCTTTTCCTCATAACACACTAATTGAAGATACCACCCATGATTGCATGATTTCTTTCCTACCCAAATAAGGACAACTCTAACCATTTCTTATAAAAAGAAGCACAAACCAAACCCTTAGCCCCTAGCACATTCACGCCCAAACACAAAAAGAATAGCCCTCCATTTCCGTGAAAAACAGTCTGTAAAATAGCCCTCGATCACCGAAAACTGCAGCACTAAAACCCCCCTCAATCATCGAAAATCACAGACCTGAAACCGCCCTCAATCACCGAAAATCACAGCCCCGAAACTGCCCTCAAACATCGAAAATCACAGCCTCTAAACACACCCAAACAACCGTAAAACAGCAGCCTTGAAACCCCTAAAATTACCGCAAAATACAGCCCCAAACTGTACCCTTAAGTCACCGAAAATAGCCCCAAAACTGCACCCTTAAGTCACCGAAAATAGCCCCAAAAAACCCCCTCCATTACCACAAAATCTGCAACCAGAACAGTCCCCTCAAACACCGAAAAAAGTACAACCAAAACAGTCCCCAAACCACAAAAACAGTCACCCGAAACAGCCCCAAATTACCGCAAACAGTAACCAAAACAAACAACCAGAAACAGCAGTAAAAATAGAGAAAACAGCAGCCCAAACAGTGAGACGACGAAGGCAAACATTTAACCAGTGAACCGAAGGAGTTGCAGAGTATTAACCCTTTTGACGGCCGCGTAACGCACTTCCAAGAGGCGAATTAAAAGGTAAGACCTGAGGGCACCCTTTTATTTACTCTCGTTCATCTTTTTCAATTATTTATTAGTATTTCTTCGCATGCATATTGTTGGTTCATGTATGTTATTGTTGTTGGAAGAATGATTTTGTGCTACCTCTCGTGGTATATCGGATGGAAACCCAGACGTGAATTTCGTAGCCGAATTTGAATGGACGGTAGTGCGGTCTGAACTTGGGATACAACTCCATGTACTACTTGAGAAATGCACATATTTCGTTTTATCTAATCTTGCGTTTATCCATGGTTCATTAGAAATAGCGTTATCTCTATGAATGATTTAGTTATTTATTCTGCGTTAGGAACTTAATTTTATCTCTTCAATGTTTATGTTTAGACAATTATTATTTATTCATATTTCTGCATTTATCGACTTAATGTGTTCATGAGATTACGTGCTTGCTTTTATTTTATTTACTTCTATGCATGCAAACTTAGATATAGGTTGTATGCAAAATTAGATATAGGTTGTATGCAAACTTAAATGTAGGTTTTACTCATATGTATACAAACTTAGGTATAGGTTGTATGCAAACTTAGATATAAGTTGTATGCAAACTTAGACATAGTTTATTCTTGCATGTGTATATTGCGTAGACTTGGTTATATTATTGCATGAATCCGTTCATTAAAAGTGGCATAAGTAAGGGACCATTCCGAACCCAACGGTTTGAGGTCTTCTCTTGCCAGGGGTGAGTGCGGCCTTAAATCATTTCCCAGTTCACACTGGGTGGCGACTCCATTATTCTTTGGTTTAGTCCCTCGCGGGCTACTCCGTACTCCCGACCGGGCCGCGAGCCTAGAACACGTCGCCGATTTCTGTGTCCTACAGTCTGGCGACTCCACTAGGGATAGAGAATCGGCCCCGAAATAATGTCTTGTAATGTTTGTGATTTTCGCTTTAGTTAACTATGTCTGCAAGTGGGTTGGGTCCAAGGGGTTGAACCAAAGGCATTATTAGAGCTAGGTAATGGTTTGGTGTCTTCCTTCATTCACTACCTTTCTAAGCTGAAAGGAAAAGCTGTGAAGGCACCTAGATAATCATTTACTCGAAGCTTACCGTGATGGACTAATTTGGAGGACCTATTGTTTATTCCTGTCACCAAGGAGATAAGAGCCTAAGAGGCAAGGGTATTTAAGAGAGTTCGCTCCACCCTCCCTCTGGGGAATCTTCAATAAGAAATCCATTTGACAATCATTCATGTATCATCACTCGTTGGCACATAACTTAGGGTATAAAAAAAGGTGCGCTCACTCGGTCACTCGAACCCTTGAGTGGGGAGACCTAGTTGTGGGAAATCCTTCACCAGCGGGAGCCTTTGTCTACACTCCCATAAACCCACATGTGAACCATAGTTGTATGACCAATAGAAACCATTCCTTTATACTTGTGTTTGGGATTATCATCATTTGGATTTAGTTGGACCTTTCGTCATAAGTTGTGAACTTGTTGGGCCATTTAAACTGGGACAAGTTTGTGTCTTATGACAATTGGGCCAAAAGCTTCTAAAATGACGATGGGCCATGTTGTGTTTAGGCCCCTTACCATTTGAAGTTATTTAGCCATGTTATCGTGGAAGTGTAAACCTGTTGGGCCTTTTTCAACTGGGACAAGTTTACAACTCGCAATACTATGATTGAATGCTTTAAAATTATAATGGGCCAACTTGCACGAAAAAACTTGACGGGCTTATATATTCCATGCATCGCATGCATACATGCTAACTTGCGGTTTTAAAAGACACCAAAGATACCCGTTGGGTTAGGAAAGAAGAAAGACTCGTCAAAAGGCCGTTAACGAACTGAGCGAATCAAAAAATAAGGGATCCTGTATGGATCAGCTGGAGACTAGTCTCACCAAGGTTACCGAGCAGTTGCAAGCTTTGACCACCGCTATGGCTGATCTGGCTGTGCCCCGCGCTGGGGGAAGCTATGAGAATGTGAGACGTGAAAAGCCTCCGAACAGGTTGAGTGATGAGATCCCTATTTTTTATGATGACGTGGCTGAATATGCCGCTGGAAGTTTGGCCGGGTCTCAGGCAGAGTTGCAGAAACTCAAGGATCAGGTAGAGTCAGTTACCCGCAAGATGAGGGGTAAGCATGAAGATTTGCTATACTATGTGGCGATGACTTTTGAGGAGCAGATGCCGGCTCAATTCAAGATGTCTGACATAGCCAAGTTCAATGGGATCGGGGATCCGAGGGTCCATCTCCGACAGTATGTTTCTGTGATGAGTTCAGTGGGTCTGTCGAAGTGCCAGGTTCAGAAGATGTTCGGGATGTCGCTTGAGGGGGCACCCGTGGTATGGTATCACGGCCTTGAGAGGAAAGCCAAAGATGATTGGAGGGCATTGGCAGAGGCCTTTCTGAATCAATATGTCACATATTTGGATATCGAATTGTCGCTTCGCGACTTGGAAAATACCAAACAAAAGCCGGAGGAGAGCTTCAAGGATTATGTAGATCGCTGGAGAAGCCAGCTTCTGAAGATGCAAACTCAGCCCTCGGAGAAGGATCAGATCAAAATGATCATTAAGGGCACCAAGCCCTCTAATTATGGCAAGCTGAGGAGGATGACCTCTATGATTACTGATTTCTGACAGTTGAGGGAGACTGTCATGGACATTGAGGAAGAAGAAGCGGAGAATATGAAGTTTTATGGCCTGAACAATAGGACTTTCGGAGGACCATCAGGTACCAAGCCCGTTTCTGCTGAGGTTGCAGCCATCAGAAACCGGCATTTTTCTAACCTGGGTAGGCCTTTGTCTAAGGTGCTTGAGAAGTTGACGAGACAAGGACTCCTAAAACCCTTAGAAGCTAAACCACTTCCACACCCTCCACCATCACACCTCAACCTGAACCTTTACTGTCACTACCACCAGCAAAAAGGCCATGACACCAACAGCTGTGCCCGCCTCAGACATGAAATCCAGGACCTCATAGATGTTAGACATTATGACCCATAGCGTCACTATTTTGTAAATGATATTGTATTATTGTACAAAATTAACTATGTGATAATGAAATTGCTTTTTGCCGTTTTGTAAAATTATTTACTTTAATATATTAATGGCAAAAGTCCATATGATTAGTTCCTTATTGAGATGATATGAGACAGTATCAATATAAAAGGTTTAATCATTAAATATCCCTAGTCGGAGTATTATCGAGATCGGACATCGATAATGCGGAATAGACTAGTATTGCACTTGTGCGAGTTGTGATGGCACAACGGCATAGTTCTCATATATTTAAGTATTGGATACTTATGCAAGTGCGATAGGAGGTTGTGTTTTACCGATGGTACGGAAAACAGCTTCGCTCTGGACAGACCCCGCGGAATCCCATTGGTAGTATGTCTGCGTGTCTATGGGAGGCCGCATCAGGGTAGGTGTATATGGTCTTAGCCTGAGACTTGCATCGCTAGTACTTGCGACAATCGGTTAACTTTGGTTGTGGTGGTTCGGGGCTTTAACGGTTCTGTGTACGCCTCTTCTGGGTTTATCGAGAATCGTAGTGTACTGGATGTGATGTCAAGATGGAAGTATCACTTCAGACATATGGAGATGATGATCACCCTGGATACAGAACTAGTACTCTATAAAAGATTGCAACCGTCGGGACAATATGACCAGGTCAGGATTGTCCGATTTAAAGAGACTAGTTATTTTATATCCGATATATATTTCGTACAGGGCAGACACATTTCCAGCCCCAGGCCTAACATGTGATCATCCGATACTAGATCGATGTACGCGATACTACGGTATACTACGCTTGATAAAGATATAATATTCCAGTAAGAATATTTCTGGAGAATTGGGTAGGCATGGCGCTTTGCTAGAAGCCAACCTTGTCTTGTAAATCGGTAAAAACGTAGTACGAGGTACGTGCGTGTTTGGATTATCCAACGACCGTATTTACTGCCAACATATCCGGAGATCTCTTGGGTCGCTTCCTGAAGATTCACCTATGATGTTTGATTCGAACTTTATTAATCTTGGATTAGTTGCGGAGAAACTTTATCTTGGATAAAATGCCTTATTAGGAGAGAGAGAGAGAGATCGATTAATTTGGAATTAATCGGTAAAATAATATATTCGATATATTATTAACGAAATTAGATTTCGACGCGGAATTAAAATCGGATTTTAATTCGGGCAAAAGAATTAATTTGGAATTAATTCGTTAGCGATCTGAATAATAATTCCGCTAGGCGTAATTATTTAATTCTCGTCGCGACGGAAATTCGTTAATACGGAATTAGCGAATTTGGGCCCGAAAGTGTTTGCGGACACATTCGTATTTTGAAACGGGTGGAATCCGCAAATCACATCGCGATATCTCATTACTTGATACGAATAGATGATGGATGTATCTAGTCACCTTTAAGGGATGATACATTGTCTCTATTCTCAATGTGAGATAATGATGGCAAATGATGAATTTTCCTTTGGAGGGAAAACCTTTCACCGGTTTTTGAAGGGTTTTTTAATTAAAAAATTCATTTGGTATTTGATATCATTTCATTATGCTTTTCATTTGTCTCTCACGGTTTTAAACACAAGAGAGAACAAAAATTAAAAAGTCTCACTCTCCTCTTCTTCATTTGCTCACGCCGTGAGCTTCATTGAAGGGCAGAAAAATTGTTTTCATTCTCCATTTTGCTAGCACAAGCAAGGATCAAAAGAGGTGATAGGGAAACACCTTGGAGCTTGGAACACTTGAAGATTTGAAGCTTCTCTCCATCTTCTTGCTTGGCCGAAACTTCCACCTTGAAGACTCAAGGATTGTCTTCACCTTTTCGTCACAAAGCTTAGTAAGTATGATTCCGCCATGTTTCTAGCTTTGCATGTATGTTATTGTATTTCTATGGCTTAATCTTTTTTTGGGACTAATTATAGAAACCAACAATGGTATCATGGAGCCATGTTTAAGCATGAAATACATTAGGGTTTATTTGGGGAAAATTGATTGAAGCATGTTCTTGTTAAATTGGATGTTAAAGTATGCTTATATGTATGTTATATGATATATTACATGATCAATTTTAAGAAAAATGCATTGGATGATTTTTCCCCAAAGTGGTTGTCTTTGCCGAATGTGGAGGTGCTTCCATTGGTTTGAAATTTTTCATGCACAAGTTTATTTGATGACTTAAGCATGATTACATGTATGATATATGATATAATACATGATCAATTTTGAGAAAAATGCATTGGATGATTTTTCCCCAAAATGTTGCTTTGGCCGAATGTGAGGTACTTCCACTAAGTTGAATTTTTTTGCATGCACAAGTTCATTGGATGATTTGAGTATGCTTAAATGTTTGTAATATGATATTATACATGATCAATTTTGAGAAAAATGCATTGGATAATTTTTCCCCAAAATTGATGCCTTGGCCGAATGTGTAGGTACATTTACTGGTTTGGTATTTTGCATGCACAAGTTCATTGGATGATTTGAGTATGCTTAATATTTGTAATGATTTATACATGATCAATTTTGAGAAAAATGCATTGGATAATTTTCCCCCAAATTGATGCCTTGGCCGAATGTGTAGGTCATTTTACTGGTTTGGTATTTTGCATGCACAAGTTCATTAGATGATTTGAGTATGCTTAAATGTATGTAATATGATGTATTACATGATCAATTTTGAGAAAAATGCATTGGATGAATTTTTAACCAAAATTGTTGATTGACCGAAAATGGAGATCCTTTTACTTAATGGATTTTTTGCTTTCAAGTTCATTAGATGACTTAAAATCAATACGGGATATAGATTAGTGATTCAATTGGATTGAAAAACAAATCGAACCGCAAAAATCCCTCTTGGCCGAATACAACATGACATGTTAAAGGACTTGATTTTTGTTCAAATAAATGTTAGACAAGTGTTTTGAACAATTGATGATTAATAAATTAAATTGATGTTTTTGAAATATTTGGTTTAATGAATTAATCATGCAATTACACTTTAATTAATTGAATTTTAAAATTTGGAATATTAAAATTTAATTAATGGGCTTTTATGTTAATTGGGCCTTATGGGCTTGAAATTGATTTTATGGCACTTAAGGGTGATTCCTTATTTGGGCTTGGTAATTGGGTTTGACCCACATTGACCAAAGCCCAAGCCTTGATAAATCAATTGAAAGCCCATCAGACTTTAATTAAACACACATTGGATGTTAGTTGGGCTTGGAGACCCAATTTGATAAGATTTAGAATCTAATCTTTAAAAGCACATTAAAAGTGTAAACATTTAATTTGGAATTAAATAAATTGAATTTATATTGAATGCGACTTAAATTGGATTTAACGGGTAGTTCGATATAATTCGTGAATTCGTACCTTATGTACTTATTCTCAAACGAGTTGGACTCGCGCAAAAAACAAACCGTTGATTGAACATTGGATGATCACTTAAACAAAGACTAATTAATTGGATTAGATTGGTTGTATAGCATGTCTTGAATGAATATACATGTATGTGATGAATGAATAGTGTATAGCGGATGGATATTAGAAGGGAAAGGGTAATTTTAGAAATTATTGTAAATTTAGAATTTATAAATTGGACCTGCGTGTCCAGCCTTATCTCTTTTATCTCTTTGTATTCTCTTCTCACCTAATTCCCCTCAATGTAAATGAGGTTTCTCTTATTGTATTATGTAATTGGGTAGAAGTAGAATATTGCTAGCGGGGAGTGGAAAGGGAGTGATTTGTTCTAGGAACAAGTTGTTTTATATATCCATCCGTATATCACTATTAATTTACTTTATGCACTTTATGATGTTTTAGAAGCATGCTTAAGGGTGTATGATGATGAGACCTAACAAAGATAATAAATTGGTTGCCAATTACGCAAAATCCCTCAATTTATATTAAGCAATTATCCTTCCATTGAATGATTCTTGTTCAAGATCCAAAATTGGCATTGGTTTGTTGGCCAAAGTCAAGACCTTTGTCAATTGAGGATGTACTTGAATCATGAGAGTTTTGTTCCACATCGGTGTCTTGTCCAAGTTGTGATTTGTTGGCCAAAGTCAAGATCACTTCTTGTCCAACGACATTGATTACGAAACTTTCCTTGTCAATGGGTCCCGCTTAACCGGAATCATTAGGTTTGTTGTGCCAAAGCCAAGGCCTAGATGGTTCGGAGGATATGGTTAGGAAAATGTATTAGATACATTGGCATAAGTAAATATACATATGTTTTGGACTTGGATGTCCACCTAACCGGATCTAGGAATTGGATGGGATCCAATTGATCTTTGAGATCTACCTAGTTAAATAGCATACAGCTTGTTGGCCAAAGTCAAGGTTGTGTGTTATTTAACGGGATCCTAGCCCACTAGGAAATAGGATTTCCCGAGTTCTCAACAGAGGGTTAGAGACTTGATAAAAATAGTGGGAGGCTAGTATTGGATTTGCAATTTCATTCAGATACTTAGCCTTACGCGTCTTTCAAAATTATTTCGTTTAATTAAATAAATTAGTTGGACTAATTCATTGTTATTTTTTCTTGTAACAGTTTGACTGTACCCATTTTATCGTTAACTAGATAGTTGGACTATCGTAGTTGAGATGGCAAGCAAGGTAAATGTCCGAGACATCATCATGGGTGACAATGTCTTTAAGGGCACAAACTTCGCTGATTGGGAAATGAACCTAAGGATAGTCCTTGGGGCTGAGAGGATGCTGTACACTGTACAAACACCTCTCCCGCCTAAGCCCACTGACCCACTTGAGCTGGAGTTATGGAAAACTCACAGCAATGATTGTGACACAGCTCAGGCTATTATGTTAGCTTCGATGACTCAGCACTTTCGTCGCCAGAATAGGGACTTGGATCCTTATAGTATGATGGCTAGACTGCGAGATCTCCACCGCTCCAACAAGCGGATGGAAAGGTACGAGTTGGTGAAGAAACTCTTCCGCGCCCGAATGACTGAAGGCGCATCAGTTGAGGCCCACGGGGCTCAAATGATCGCCGATATTGATGAGTTGGCCAATATGGGAATAGTCTTGGAGGCTGAGCTGACCATAGATTTGATCTTACAGTCACTTCCTGATACTTGGAGACAAATCATAATCAACTATAAGTTGATGGATACGGATGACACTCTTGGAGAGCTGTTATCCATCTTGAAGGAGTCTGAAAAAGAACTCCAAAAAGGGGGCAAGCGCGAGGCGCACTTTGCATCGACCTCTCAGAGGCCAAAGGCTGGGCCCAAAGCTACTGGAGGGGTGAGGAAGAAGAAACATAAGAAAAAGGGTAAAGGCAAGTTGACAAAAGCTTCTGGGAAGCCAAGGGACAAATCTCAAGATGTCTGCCTCAACTGCGGCAAGAAGGGTCACTGGAAACGTGACTGCCGAATGGGCAAGGGACAAAGGGAGGATATCAAGGCAGGCAAGGCACTAGCCTCTGGTATGTTTGTTATTGAAATAAATATGACTACTTCTAGTTTTAAAAATTGGATTTTTGATTCTGGTGGTGCTGCTCATATATGTACTGATTTGCAGGATCTGCAGGATAGCAGGATGCTAACTTCAAGGGAGGTTGATCTACGAGTCGGAAACGGAACTCCAGTTGCTGTTTTGGCTGTAGGGACTTTTGTTTTGGAATTGCCCTCAGGGCATATGCTTAAACTTTTGAACTGTTATTATATACCTAGTTTGACTAGGAATATCATATCTGTATCTTTGTTAACCCAGCATGGGTACACTTTTGTATTTAGAAACACTGGGTGTTATTTATATAAGAATGATGCAGAATTTGCACTGCTGTAGCAAATAATGGCCTTTATATTTTGAATATAAATGAATCTCCTAAACATAAAATAACAAACAAAAGGCTCAAAAAGAGTAATCTAAAAGATGAAGCTTACATGTGGCATTGTCGTCTAGGACACATAAACAAGACTCGCATATCCACACTTTCGAAGAGTGGGTACTTGGACGGATTTGATCTTAATTCATATGATGTCTGCGAATCTTGTCTTTTAGGCAAAATGCCTAAAACACCTTTTAGTGGTAAAGGTGAACGTGCCACAGAACTGTTAGCCCTTTCATAGCGACGTATGTGGGCCCATGTCTAGCCAGGCTAGAGGTGGATATCATTACTTCGTAACCTTTACGGATGATGCATCTCGTTATGGTTATGTGTATCTAATGAGACACAAGTCGAAAACTTTTGAGAATTCAAAGAGTTTCGACACGAAGTAGAAAAACAAACAGGAAAGAGTATTAAGACATTGCGGTCGGACCGTGGTGGCGAATACTTAAGTTATGAGTTTCAAGATTACTTGAAAGAAAATGGTATTCTTTCACAGTGGACTCCTCCTGGAACACCGCAATTAAACGGTGTGTCTGAACGGAGAAACCGTACCTTGTTAGACATGGTAAGGTCGATGATGAGTCGGACTGAGCTACCAATATCCTTCTGGGGATACGCATTAACCAGTGCGGTGCTTATTTTGAATAAGGTTCCGTCAAAGTCTGTTGAACAGACTCCATATGAGAAATGGACAGGAAGGAAACCAGGTTTCTCTTTCCTGAAGATTTGGGTATGCTGGGCATATGTTAGACATTTGGAAGGTACCAAACTAAAACCCAAATCAGATAAATGCCTTTTCGTGGGATATCCTAAGGAAACCAAAGGATATTATTCTACTTCTATCACCCACAAGAGAACAAAGTGTTTGTTGCTCTACATGCATTTTTCCTTGAGAAGGAATTCCTAATGCAGTGGTAAGTGGGAGGAAAGTGGAGCTCGATGAAAATCGTATGAACTGTTCCTGGCAATGAATCAATCGACAACATAATCAAAAATAAACAGACCATCCAGGATGAGTCTGTACCACAATCTTCAGATACACAAGGACCGCGTAGGTCGGAGAGAGTCAGGAAGGTACCTGAGAGGTATGGGTTCCTGATCTCGCCTCATGTAGATATTAATCTTATTGAGGATAATGAACCGACTACGTATGAGGAAGCAATACAGAATATTGATTCCGCTTTATGGCAATATGCCATGAAGTCCGAGATGGATTCCATGTATGCCAACCAAGTTTGGACACTGGTTGATGCACCAGAAGGCGTAAAGCCTATTGGATGCAGATGGATCTTCAAGAAGAAGACCGACATGGATGGCAACGTACAAACGTATAAAGCTAGGCTTGTAGCAAATGGGTATCGTCAACAATATGGTATTGATTATGACGAAACTTTCTCACCCGTTTCCATGATTAAATCCATTCGGATAATGCTTGCAATAGCTGCATATTTCGATTACGAGATATGGCAGATGGACGTTAAAACCGCTTTCCTTAACAGAAACCTTTTGGAGGATGTTTATATGCAACAACCTGACGGTTTTATCGTACCTAGACTTGCAAACAAGGTTTGTAAGTTAAATCGATCCATTTATGGATTGAAGCAAGCATCACGGTCATGGAATCAGCGTTTTGATGAGATCATAAAAGAATATGATTTCGTACAAAACGATGATGACCCTTGTGTATACAAGAAGGTTAGTGGGAGAGCACTAACTTTTATTGTCCTTTATGTCGACGACGTATTGCTTATAGGCAATGACATTCCCATGCTAACGTCGGTGAAAGCTTGGCTTTCATTAAAATTCTCCATGAAAGATCTGGGAGAAGCAGCCTTTATTCTGGGAATAAAGATCTACCGGGGTGGAGGTGGAGAACTTGGGGTGTCTGGGTACACCGATGCAAGTTTCCAAACCGACAAGGACGACTTCAAGTCGCAATCGGGGTACATTTTTTGTTTGAATAACGGAGCAGTGAGCTGGAAATCTTCCAAGCAAGATACTGTTGCCGATTCAACAACTGAAGCGGAGTATATTGCTGCATCGGAAGCAGCAAAGGAGGCAGTTTGGATCCGAAAATTCCTAATCGGATTAAGAGTAGTTCCGTTAGCTGCTGAGCCCGTGCCATTGTATTGTGACAATAACGGGGCTATAGCACAAACTAAGGAACCAAGGTCTCATCAACGATCCAAGCATGTTCTTCGGCCTTACCATCTGATTCGGGAGATTATACATCGTGGCGATGTAAAAGTCGAGAAGGTCGCATCAGATGACAACATTGCAGATCCGCTGACGAAGGCTGTTCTTCAGCAAGTGTTTGAACGACATATACATAGTTCAGGTATTAGATGCTTGAGTGACTGGCTATAGGCCAAGTGGGAGATTGTTAGACATTATGACCCATAGCGTCACTATTTTGTAAATGATATTGTATTATGTACAAAATTAACTATGTGATAATGAAATTGCCTTTTTCCGTTTTGTAAAATTATTTACTTTAATATATTAATGGCAAAAGTCCATATGATTAGTTCCGTATTGAGATGATATGAGACCGTATCAATATAAAAGGTTTAATCATTAAATATCCCTAGTCGGAGTATTATCGAGATCGGACATCGATAATGCGGAATAGACTAGTATTGCACTTGTGCGAGTTGTGATGGCACAATGGCATAGTTCTCATATATTTAGGTATTGGATACTTATGCAAGTGCGATAGGAGGTTGTGTTTTACCGATGGTACGGAAAACAGCTTCGCTCTGGACAGACCCCGCGGAATCCCATTGGTAGTATGTCTGCGTGTCTATGGGAGGCCGCATCAGGGTAGGTGTATATGGTCTTAGCCTGAGACTTGCATCGCTAGTACTTGCGACAATCGGTAAACTTTGGTTGTGGTGGTTCGGGGCTTTAATCGGTTCTGTGTACGCCTCTTCTGGGTTTATCGAGAATCGTAGTGTACTGGATGTGATGTCAAGATGGAAGTATCACTTCAGACATATGGAGATGATGATCACACTGGATACAGAACTAGTACTCTATAAAAGGTTGCAACCGTCGGGACAATATGACCAGGTCAGGATTGTCCGATATAAAGAGACTAGTTGTTTTATATCCGATATATGTTTCGTACGGGGCAGACACATTTCCAGCCCCAGGCCTAACATGTGATCATCCGATACTGGATCGATGTACGCGATACTACGGTATACTACGCTTGATAAAGATCTAATATTCCAGTAAGAATATTTCTGGAGAATTGGGTAGGCATGGCGTTTTGCTAGAAGCCAACCTTGTCTTGTAAATCGGTAAAAACGTAGTATGAGGTACGTGCGTGTTTGGATTATCCAACGACCGTATTTACTGCCAACATATCCGGAGATTTCTTGGGTCGCTTCCTGAAGATTCACCTATGATGTTTGATTCGAACTTTATTAATCTTGGATTAGTTGCGGAGAAACTTTATCTTGGATAAAATGCCTTATTAGGAGAGAGAGAGAGATCGATTAATTTGGAATTAATCGGTAAAATAATATATTCGATATATTATTAAACGAAATTAGATTTCGACGCGGAATTAAAATCGGATTTTAATTCGGGCAAAAGAATTAATTTGGAATTAATTCGTTAGCGATCTGAATAATAATTCCGCTAGGCGTAATTATTTAATTCTCGTCGCGACGAAATTCGTTAATACGGAATTAGCGAATTTGGGCCCGAAAGTGTTTGCGGACACATTCGTATTTTGAAACGGGTGGAATCCTCAAATCACATCGCGATATCTCATTACATGATACGAATAGATGATGGATGTATCTAGTCACCTTTAAGGGATGATACATTGTCTCTATTCTCAATGTGAGATAATGATGGCAAATGATGAATTTTCCTTTGGAGGGAAAACCTTTCACGGTTTTTGAAGGGTTTTTTAATTAAAAAATTCATTTGGTATTTGATATCATTTCATTTGCTTTTCATTTGTCTCTCACGGTTTTAAACACAAGAGAGAACAAAAATTAAAAAGTCTCACTCTCCTCTTCTTCCTTTGCTCACGCCGTGAGCTTCATTGAAGGGCAGAAAAATTGTTTTTCATTCTCCATTTTGCTAGCACAAGCAAGGATCAAAAGAGGTGATAGGGAAACAACCTTGGAGCTTGGAACACTTGAAGATTTGAAGCTTCTCTCCATCTTCTTGCTTGGCCGAAACTTCCACCTTGAAGACTCAAGGATTGTCTTCACCTTTTTCGTCACAAAGCTTAGTAAGTATGATTCCACCATGTTTCTAGCTTTGCATGTATGTTATTTCTATTTCTATGGCTTAATCTTTCTTTGGGACTAATTATAGAAACCAACAATAGACTCCCACAAAATACCTAACCCAGAAAAAAGCAACCCAACACACACAGAAACCCCCTACCTAAATATCACTCTGTCCCACCACCTACCTACATGATTAGCTCCGGCCTACCTGAAAACTTTGTCCTCCAAACCTTTGACCACCAAGCCTTTTGCCTGCGGAATTGGGATAGCAATAGTGAGGATGAAATGGAGCAGGTAAAGAATTTCTGGGAGGACTTCTCAAGCAGTGATGAAGAGGAGGTGAAAGGAATGACACGCAATGGGCGTTTATACAGTGATACAATGGAGAAAGGCAAGGAAGTGTTAGCAGAAGGCAGAGAAGTGGCAGAGAACGTGGATAATGCTGAAGGAGATTTGGTACTGTGTCAGTTGAAGAAAACACGAGCACAGGTAAGCATCTGGGAGTTGTTGTGTGCATCTCAGGGGCATAGGCGTGATATGGTTGAGGCATTGAGCAAGATAATAGTATCGGAAGATGCCAACCCTACAATGTTCGAAGGATCGGTGCAAAATGAGGTGATAACCTTTTTCGAGGACGAACTGCCAGTGGAAGGAAGGAATCGTAATAGGCCATTATTCATAAGAGTGGAAGTAAGGGGCAAGAAGACATCTTGTGTAATGGTGCATGATGGCTCATCTATCAATGTGTGCCCTTTGAAGATTCTATTGAGGTTGGGTATGAAGGCGACAGATCTGAATCCCTCCAACATGACTATCAAGGTGTATGATGATAGCAAGTGAGGAGTAGAGGGTACTTTTGTTGTGATAGTCAAAGTGGGCCCAATTGAGGATGAGGTTGAGTTCACGGTGCTTGATATCGCGGCCACTTTTGCTATGCTATTGGGTAGACCATGGTTTCACAAGCTTGGGGGCGTGCCCTCCACCTTGCACCAGGCCATCAAGCTTGGAGATACAACCTTTTACGAGGTTCTAAGTGTCGACAACCTTTAAAGAGTGGGTGGATCCTAAGTGTTGGGTTTCTATTAAGTCCCAATATCAATTTCAAGCAATAAATATGTGCGATACAACAATGAAACATGGCAGAATCATACTTACATTGATCGGATTGCGATGCGAGGAATAAAAAATTTTCTCCCCTCCTTGGTGTGCTCGGCAGTGGGCTATTTTTAAGCTCCTCATTTTCGGTCATCACCTCCAAGTGTGCTCTAAGCTCCAAACTTTACAAATGGTGATTCCATGCTCACAAGTTGGTTTCCTTATCACCTTCGCAAGACCCCGAATGTGTGCTAGCACTCTTGAAATTTTGCCATAAAATTTCTATTTCCCTTCTTGTAGTTCTCGGCAATAGCTAAAATTTGGAGAAAGAAATGTGGTCCAAGACCGAGAGAGGGAAGAGGAAAGAGAGAAGAAAATGTGTTAAGTGTGTTTGGTTAATTGATTTCCAAAATCAATTAAAACATATACCAATTTTGCACTTTCAAAAAGTCAAGGCATTAAAGCCAACCAACTACCACCATCAATCACAAGTGACAAGTTGTCATATCACTTAAAGTGACTAGACATCACATCAATCGATTGACTAGTGATTTGACGCTTGATGTGACTTGTGGGCCGCACTTAAATTCGCAATGCGAGTGCGCCCACAAGCACTCCCAGGCTCGGGTTCGCTAATTTCGAATTAACGAATTTTCCGTTACGACGTAGTTAAATAATTATGCCTAGCAAAATTACTATTCACATCGCTAACGAATTAATTCTAAATTAACTCGTTCGCCCGAATTAAAATCTAATTTTAATTCCGCATCGAAATCAAATTTCGTATAATATATCGAATATATTATTTTATCGATTAATTCCAAATTAATCATTCTCTCTCTTTAATTAATATTTTATCCCAGATAAAATATCTACTTAATTAATCCCAGATTAATTTTCTCTCTTATAATTAATCCCAGATTAATAAAGTGCGAGTCATACGTCATCGGGGAATCTTATGGAAGCGACCCATGAAATCCCCAGATATGTTGGCAGTAAATCTGGTCGTCGGACTATCCGAACACGTACGTACCTAGTACTACATTTTTACCGATTTACAAGACATGGTTGGCTTCTAGCAAAGCACCGTGCCTACCCAATTCACCAGAAATATTCTTACTGGAATATATGACCTATATCAAGCGTAGTATACATAGTATTGCGTATTTCGATCCAGCACCGGATGTCACGTACAAGGCATGGGGCTGGAATTGTTTCTGCCCCATACGAAGCACATATCGGATCTCTGGTAACTAGTCTCTATAATCGGATAAACATGACCTAGTCATAATATCCCAATAGCTGCAGCATATAAGAGAACCAGTTCTGTATCCTACGTGATCACCATCTCCACTATGACTGGAGTGATACTTCCATCTCGATATCACACCCAATACACTACGATTCTCAATATACCCAAAAGAGGCGTACACAGAACCTGTTAAAGCCCTGGACGACCAAAACCAAAGTATTTTGATTGTCGCAAGTATTAGCGGTCCAAGTTTCAAGTTAAGACCAAATACACCTACCCTGATTCGGACTTCCATAGACACATAGTCATACTACCAATGGAATTCCGAGGTGTCTATCCAGAGCAAAGCTGTTTCCGTACCATCGGTAAACACAACCTCCTATTACACTTCCATGAGTATCCTATACCCAAATATATGAGAACTATGTTGTTATGCTCCCACAACGCGCACAAGTGTAATAGTTGTCTATTCCGTATTATCGATGTCCAATCTCGATAATACTACGACTAGGGATATTTAATGATTAAACCTTTATGGATTGATACTGTCTCATATCATCTCAATCCGGAACTAATCATATGGACCTTCTATCATTTATACATCTTGGTAATCTAATTACAAATGATAAAAAAGCAATTTCCTTTGTCACAATGTTAATTTGTACAACAACACCATGATCTGTACAAATAGTGATGCTATGGGTCATAACTGTCCAACAATCTCCCACTTGGCCTATAGCCAATCACTCAAGTAACCTACACCCGAACTATGTACGGTTCGCTCAAACTTCTGCTGAGGAAAGGCTTTCGTCAGCGGATTTGCAGGATTATTATCTGATACGATTTATTCGATCATCACATCGCTATAATGTATGATCCGAATGAATCAGATGAATAATTGAAGAATATATCTGGATCGTTGATGAGACCATTAATTCTTTAGCCTGTGATGTAGCCTAGCTCAGCTGCTAACAGAACTACTCTAATCTAATTAGATTTATTATCGACCCAAATGAATTCTATTGCTGCCTCAGCTGTAGCAATAACTCGCTTGTTTTGTTTATTCGGTAACATTATCTTGCATGGAAGATTTCCAGCTCACTGTTCCGATATTCAAACTTTATAGTTCCGTTGTTACGACTTATAGTCGTTATTATCGGTTAGGAAACTTGCAATGGTGAACCCAGTCACTTCAAGTTCTGCTTCTCAATAGTATAAGACAACATCCTTAGTTCATCTAAGATACATAAGGATGTTCTTAACATCAATCCAGTGACTATCACTTGGAATGGCCTGATTGTGACTCCATATGCTCAAAGCATATGAGACACCAGGTCGCGTACATTTATTTCAATGTACGAGTTCTCGGAGAGTGATAACAACTTTTAGATCTATCCCAGTAGATCTTTATTCCTAGAATAAAGGTTGTCTCTCCCAAGAATTCTACGGAGAATTTTCATGAAAGCCAAACTTTCACCGATTGTATTATGGGACTATCGTTTCCAAGAAATAACATGTCATCATTTATTTAGGACATTCACTGTCAGTGCACTCCCACTAACCCCCTTATATACACAAGAATCATATTTGTTTTGAATTAAATCATATACAATTATGATTACATCAAAATGATAGTTCCAAGAACCCAATGCTTGCTTCAATCCATACATGGATCGAATAACCTGCAAACCTTGTTTGCTAGTTTTGGTACGAAAAAACCGTCAGAATGTTATAAACATCCTCTGAAAGGTTTCTGTTAAGGAAAGTGATTTTGGCATTTAGCTGTCACATTTCATAAATGAAATATGCAGCATCAGCAAGCATTATCCAAATGGATTTACCAATGGCAACAGGTAAAAGGTTTCGTCGTAATCGACACAATGTTGATAACGATACATTTTCGCTACAAGCCTAGCTTAGTACATTGGTATGTTTCCATCCATGTATGTCTTCCTTGAAGACTTATATAGTACCAATAGGCACAATGCCTCGAGGTATATCAACTAGTATCCAAACTTAGTTGGTATACATGGAATCCATTTCGGACTTCATGGCACTTTTCCATAATAGGGATTCGATACCTTGTATCACTTCCTCATACATAGTCAGTTCGTATTCCTCAAGAAGATTGACATCTTTATGAGGTGAGATCAGAAACCCATACCCCATGTTGTTTTCTGACTCTCTCCGACCTACGCGGTTCTTATGTATTCGAAGATTATTGGTATAGTTTCATCCTTGATGAACTATTTGTGTTCCATTAAGGAATCAGTGCCTGGAACAGTATTGCTCCGATTTACATCCAGTTTTACTTTCCTCCCATTTACCACTGCATATAGGTATTCCTCTTAGGAAAACCGCATGGAGAGCAACAATTAAATTGTTCTCTTGTGAGTTGTATAAGTACTATACTTTGGTTTCCCTAGGATAACCCATAATTAGGCACTTATCCAATTTGGGTTCTAGTTTGGTATCATCCAAACATATGCCTAGCATTCCCAAATCCTCAGGAATGAGAAAACCCAGTTTCTTTCCTGTTCATATCTAATATGAAGTCTGTCAAATAGATTTTCATGAAACCTTATTCAAAATAAGTTTTGGCACTGTTAAATGCGTATCCGTTGAAGGAAATGATAGCTCATAGTGACTCATGATTAACCATATCATGTCCAACAAAAATTCGATTTCTCAGTTCAGACACACCGTCAAACAGACGTGTTCCGGGAGGATTCCTCATTGAAAGAATATTATACTCTTTCAAGTATATGAGAAACTTATTGCTTAAGTATTTTCATCATGATCTAACCGTGATGGTTTAATACTCAAGATACCATTGTTGGGTTTCTATTAAGTCCCAAGATCAATTTCAAACAAGAAACATGTGCGAATATAACAATGAAACATGGCGGAATCATACTTACATTGATCGATTGCGATGCGAGAAACAAAAACTTTTCTCCCTTCCTTGGTGTGCTCGGCAGTGGGCTGTTTTTAAGCTCCTCATTTTCGGTCATCACCTCCAAGTGTGCTCCAAGCTCCAAGCTTTACAAATGGTGATTCAATGCTCACAAGTTGGTTTCCCTATCACCTTCGCAAGACCCCGAATGTGTGCTAGCACTCTTGAAATTTTGCCATAAAATTTCTATTTCCCTTCTTGTAGTTCTCGGCAATAGCCAAAATTTGGAGAAGGAAATGTGGTCCAAGACCGAGAGAGGGAATAGGAAAGAGAGATGAAAATGTGTTAAGTGTGTTGGTTAATTGATTTCCAAAATCAATTAAAACATATACCAATTTTGCACTTTCAAAAAGTCAAGGAATTAAAGCCAAGCAACTACCACCATCAATCACAAGTGACAAGTTGTCATATCACTCAAAGTGACTAGACATCACATTAATCAATTGACTAGTGATTTGACGCTTGATGTGACTTGTGGGCCGTACTTAAATTCACAATGTGAGTGCGCCCGTAAACACTCCCAGGCTCGGGTTCGCTAATTCCGAATTAAGGAATTTTCCGTTGCGACGTAATTAAATAATTATGACTAGCAAAATTACTATTCACGTCGCTAACGAATTAAATCTAAATTAACTCGTTCGCCTTAATTAAAATCTAATTTCAATTCCGCGTCGAAATCCAATTTCGTACAATATATCGAATTTATTTTTTTATCGATTAATTCCAAATTAATCGTTATATCTCTTTAATTAATATTTTATCCCAGATAAAATATCTCTTTAATTAATCCCATATTAATTTTCTCTCTTTTATAATTAATCCCAGATTAATAAAGTGCGAGTCATAAGTAATTGGTGAATCTTAGGGAAGCGACCCATGAGATCCCCGGATATGCTGGCAGTAAATCCGGTCGTCGGACTATCCGAACACGTACGTACCTAGTACTACGTTTTTACCGATTTACAAGACATGGTTGGCTTCTAGCAAAGCACCGTGCCTACCCAATTCTCCAGAAATATTCTTACTGGAATATGTGATTTATATCAGACGTAGTATACATAGTATTGCGTATTTCGATCCAGCATGGGATGTCACGTGCAAAGCATGGGGCTGGAATTGTGTCTGCCCCATAAGAGGCACATATCAGATCTCTGGTAACTAGTCTCTATAATCGAATAAATATGACCTAGTCATAATATCCCGATAGCTGCAGCATATAAGAGAACCAGTTCCGTATCCTACGTGATCATCATCTCCACTATGACTGGAGTGATACTTCCATCTCGACATCACCCCAATACACTACGATTCTCAATATACTCAGAAGAGGCATAACACAGAACCTGTTAAAGCCATGGACGACCAAAACCAAAGTATTTTGATTGTCGCAGTATTGCGTGCAAGTCTCAGGTTAAGACCAAATACACCTACCCTGATTGGACTTCCATAAACACATAGTCATACTACCAATGGAAATCCGAGGGGTCTATCCAGAGCAAAGTTGTTTCCGTACCATTGGTAAATACAACCTCATATTACACTTCCATGAGTATCCTATACCCAAATATATGAGAACTATGCCGTTATGCTCCCACAACGCGCACAAGTGTAATACTAGTCTATTCCGCATTATCGATGTCTAATCTCGATAATACTACGACTATGGATATTTACTGATTAAACCTTTATGGATTGATACTGTCTCATATCATCTCAATCCGGAACTAACCATATGGACCTTCTATCATTTATAAATCTTGGTAATCTAATTACAAATGATAAAAGAGCAATTTCCTTTGTCACATAGTTAATTTGTACAACAACACCATGATTTGTACAAATAGTGATGCTATGGGTCATAACTGTCCAACACTAAGGTGGCTAGGATCATGGAGAAGATAAAGTTCTAGCCGGGCAAAGGTTTGGGTGTTGGAGGAGCATTGCCAAACTGCAAAGGGCAAACCACCAGGAAATGATTGGGATACAAGTCCGACGGGGATAAGCCAAGACCAAAAAAAATGATTGAAGCTGACATAATACTTCATTAAAGCAACGAGATATCAAGGAGAGCCTAAACTAATGGAAGTAAACGGGATCATGGTACCGGGATTGAATCTTCCAGGATGTGATGGGTGAGAAACCACATGCAGTAGAAGTTTCAAAGAGGAAGCCAAATGGAAGAGGAGCTGTTGCAGCTGGAGAGCTTGACTCTCGGAAGAGTAAGGAGACTGAAGAAAACCCGGGTGTGGAGGATGAAGCGTCTGTGGAGGACGAAGATGTTTATCTCCCTGATTTATTTGAGTGTACCCCTGCATTCAATAATAATAAAGACATTCATTTCGCTTACTTGCATGAGTCTCTTCCTTTCAACTTGCACGACTTGAGTATATTTGACATCAACTCAACCAAAAAAAATGCATTTAACCTCGGTACGCTTGAAAGCCCCAAGGAGGTCTTAATTGCAAGTGAGGTTACCTCTGAGGAGCGGAAGAAATTAGAGGAGATGTTAGTCAGGTATGCCAAAGTATTCGCTTGGTCCAATGAGGACATGCCCAAATAGACAGAAGTATCGCCCAGCACACGATACCGACTTATCCAACATGAAGCCCGGTAAAATATAAGCTTCGAAGGATGAGACCTGAGTAGGCCGAGAAGGTTAGAGAGGAAGTCAAGAAACAAATAGATGTGGGATTTTTAGAAGTAGTGAATACCCCCCGAGTGGTTGGCAAACATTGTGCCAGTACCGAAGAAAGATGGGAAGGTTAGAATGTGCGTGGATTACAAGACCTTAACAAAGCTTGCCTGAATGAAACTTTTCCTTTACCCCATATAGATGTGCTAGTTGATATGCGGCTTTATCTGCCATGTACTCGTTCGCAGATGGGTTCTCAAGATATAATCAGGTCTTTATTCTCAAGATATAATCAGTCTTTATAGCTGAGAAAGACAAGCATTAGACTGCCTTTGTCACGGAGTGGGTTACGTATTGCTACAAGGTGATTCCGTTTGGGATCAAGAATGCAGGAGCCACTTATCAACGGATGGCTACTACGTTATTCCATGACTTGATGCATAAGGAGATTGAAGTATATATGGACGACACATGATGGTGAAATCGGAAACAAGAAGCGGACACATAGAAGCACTAGAGAAGTTCCTTCAGAGAGTCGACAAATACAACTTGCGACTAAATCCCAAGAAGTGTGTGTTCGGGGTAACATCATGAAGGTGCTAGGACACACAGTAGGAATGAGAGGAATAGAAGTAGACCCTGAGAAGATCAAGCGAATACCGATATGCCGCTTCGAAGACAGAGAAAGAATTAGAGCATTCCTCTGGAAAATTCAGTACATCAGTCGGTTCATCGCCAAATTGACGTTAGTATGCAGCCTATCTTCAAATTTGCTGAGGAGGACCAGCTAGTGAAATGGAATGAGCAATGCCAAGGAGCCTCTACAAGTAAGAGAATACTTGTGGAAACCTCATGTCCTTGAAACCCAGACCGGGCAAATCCTTGGTACGTATTTTGTTCATAAACCCGAAGTGCTGGGGGCGATGATGGTACAAGCAGATGAGATGGGTGTAGAGCAATGCATTCGAACTACCTCAGTAAGAAGATGTTTCCGTATGAAGTCCCGCTATCAATAAGTAGAGAAGCCTGTTTGGCAGTAGTGTGGGCATCCAGAGAATTGCGTCATTACTTCCAATCATACAAGATCCAGGTAGTAGCAAGGAGAATCCCTTGAAGTTGTTGGAAATCTAATAACCATATCCCAAGATCAAAAACCAAGCAAGATATATATAAGAATGAATTAGATTGAAGTAATGGCGGAAACAATACTCACAAATAGCCAAATGTGGATGCAATGGATGAAGCAAAATCCTCCTTTGAGCAGTGAAGATTTCGGCCAAGCAGTGAAGAGAAGCTCCAAGCTTGAATTTGATCCTTCCAAGCTCTAAGATGAGTTTCCCATATCACCTTGTATGATCCCTTGATGGTGCTAGCCAAAGATGTGTCTTTATGTTCCAAACAAACACAAATCTTCAAGCTTTTGCAACAAAAACCTGAAAATGGAGAGCCAAGAACTGTCACAGTTTCGGTAATTAGAGAGGGAGAGAAGTAATTGATTTTTTGTCTCCAAAATCAATTTATATTTATGTTATAATTATATTAAATAATAATATAAATATAACACAAACCATGCAAGCACTTAGAGTGTCTAACACTCAATTTCCATGCATTATCTTTGAGTGCTTTGTACACTATCTTCATGCATTGCATCTTGATTAAAAAATACAAATAATGACAAGTGTCATGTGGGCCCCACACGTTTCCAAATGAAAGTGGGCCCACTTGCACTCACGCGTTCGGGTTCGATATTTCCGAAATATCGAGCTTACGTCGCGACGTTAATTAAATCGAATTTAAATAAATAATTGCGCCTAGCGAATTTATTATTTACGTCGCTAACGAATTAATTCTAAATTAATTCGTTTGCCCGAATAAAATCTAATTTCAATTTCGCGTCGGAATCGAATTCCGTTTATTATATCGAATATAATAATTTTACGATTAATTCTAAATTAATCGATCTCTCTCTTTATACAGTACTTTATCCAAGATAAAGTCTCTCCGTAATTAATCCAAGATTAATCGAGTTTGAATCATACGTCATCGGTGAATCTTCGGGAAGCGACCCAAGAGACCTCTAGATATGTTGGCAGTAAATCCGGTTGTCGAACTATCCGAACACGTACGTACCAAGTACTACGTTTTTACCGATTTACAAGACAAGGTTAGCTTCTAGCAAAACGCCATGCCTACCCAATTCTCTAGAAATATTCTTACTGGAATATTAGATCTATAACAGGCGTAGCATACCGTAGTATAGTGTATATCGAACCAGTATCGGATGATCACATGCTAGGGCTGGGGCTGGATAAGTGTCTGCCCCGTCCGAAACACATATCGGATGTCAAGCAACCAGTCTCTTTGAATCGGATAATCCTGACCTAGTCATATTATCCCGATGGTTGCAACCATTATAGAGTACTAGTTCTGAATCCCTCGCGATCATCATCTCCATATGTCTGAAGTGATACTTCCATCTTGACATCACATCCAATACACTACGATTCTCGATAAACCCAGAAGAGGTATACACAGAACTCGTTAAAGCCCTGGACCACCAAACCTAAATTTTACCGATTGTCGTAAGTACTAGCGATGCAAATCTCAGGTTAAGATCATATGCACCTACCCTGAAGCGGACTCCCATAGACACGCAGACATACTACCAATGGGACTCCGCGGGGTCTATCCAGAGCGAAGCTGTTTTCCGTACCATCGGTAAAACACAACCTCCTACCGCACTTGCATAAGTATCCAATACTTAAATATATGAGAACTATGCCGTTGTGCCCTCACAACATGCACAAGTGCAGTACTAGTCTATTCCGCATTATCGATGTCCAATCTCGATAATACTACGACTAGGGATATTTAATGATTAAACCTTTATGGATTGATACTGTCTCATATCATCACAATCCGGAACTAATCATAGGGACTTTTACCATTTATATTTCTAAGTAAATAAATTACAAAACGGTAAAAGGCAATTTCATTACTACATAGTTAATTTTGTACAATAATACAATATCATTTACAAAATAGTGACGCTATGGGTCATTACTGTCTAACAATCTCCCACTTGGCCTATAGCCAGTCACTCAAGCATCTAATACCTGAACTATGTACATGTCGCTCAAACTTTTCCCGAGGAATAGCCTTCGTCAGCGGATCTGCAATATTATCCTCTGATGCGATCTTCTCGATCTTCACATCGCCACGATGTATGATCTCTCGAATCAGATGGAATCGTCGAAGAACATGTTTGGATCGTTGATGAGACCTTGGTTCCTTAGCCTGTGCTATAGCCCCGCTATTGTCACAATACAATGGAACGGGCTCAGCTGCTAACGGAACTACTCCTAATCCAATTAGGAATTTACGGATCCAAACTGCCTCTTTTGCTGCTTCAGCTGCTGCAATGTACTCCGCTTCAGTTGTTGAATCGGCAACAGTATCTTGCTTGGAAGATTTCCAGCTCACTGCTCCGTTATTCAAGCAAAATATGTACCCGGTTTGCGACTTAAAGTCGTCTCTGTCGGTTTGGAAACTTGCATCGGTATACCCAGATACCTCAAGTTCTCCATCTCCATAGATTAAGAAAACATCCTTAGTTCTTTTAAGATACCTAAGGATATTCTTAACCGCCATCCAGTGATCCTGTCCTGGATCGGCCTGATATCGACTGCACATGCTCAAAGCATAGGACACATCAGGTCGTGTACATATCATGGCATACATGATCGATCCGACTGCCGAGGCGAACGGAGTCCGACTCATGTTGTCTCTCTCATCTTGTGTTTTAGGACACATGTCCCTAGATAGAAAGACGCCATGTGATGTTGGCAACAGTCCCTTCTTGGACTGATCCATGTTGAATCTCTTCAACACTTTATCAATATATGTACTCTGGGAGAGTCCAAGTAGCTTTCTAGATCTATCCCGGTAGATCTTTATTCCTAGAATAAAAGCTGCTTCTCCCAGATCTTTCATGGAGAATTTCAATGAAAGCCAAGCTTTCACCGACGTTAACATGGGAATGTCATTGCCTATTAGCAATACATCGTCGACATAAAGGACAATAAAAGTCAGTGCACTCCCACTAACCTTCTTATACACACAAGGATCATCTACGTTTTGAATGAAATCATATTCTTTTATGACCTCATCAAAACGTTGGTTCCATGACCTCGATGCTTGCTTCAGTCCATAAATGGACCGATTTAACTTACAAACCTTGTTTGCAAGTCTTGGTGCGATAAAACCGTCAGGTTGTTGCATATAAACATCCTCCAACAGGTTTCCGTTAAGGAAAGCGGTTTTAACGTCCATCTGCCATATTTCGTAATCGTAATATGCAGCTATCGCAAGCATTATCCGAATGGATTTAATCATGGCAACGGGTGAGAAAGTTTCGTCATAATCAACTCCAAGTTGTTGACGATACCCCTTCGCTACAAGCCTAGCTTTGTACGTTTGAACGTTGCCATCCATGTCTGTCTTCTTCTTGAAGACCCATTTGCATCCAATAGGCTTTACGCCTTCTGGTGCATCAACCAGTGTCCAAACTTGGTTGGTATACATGGAATCCATTTCGGCCTTCATGGCCTCTTGCCATAAAGTGGATTCGATACCCTGTATCGCTTCCTCATACGTAGCCGGTTCAGTATCCTCAATAAGATTAATATCTACATGAGGTGAGATCAGGAATCCATACCTCTCAGGTATTACCCTGACTCTCTCCGACCTACGTAGCCCTTGTGTAATTGAAGATTGTGGTTCAGTCTCATCATCCTGGATGGACTGTTCATGTTCCGTTCTAGATTCAATGCCAGGAACAGTATCACTACGACTTTCATCGAGTTCTACTTTCCTCCCACTAACCACTGCATTTAGGAATTCCTTCTCAAGGAAATGCATGTAGAGCAACAAATACTTTGTTCTCTTTTGGGTTATAGAAGTAATATCCTTTGGTTTCCTTAGGATATCCAACAAATAGGCATTTATCTGATTTGGGTTCAAGTTTGGTACCTTCCAAACGTTTGACGTATGCCCAGCAACCCCAAATCTTCAGGAATGAGAAACCTGGTTTCTTTCCTGTCCATATCTCATACGGAGTCTGTTCAACAGACTTTGACGGAACCCTATTCAAAATAAGAATTGCACTTTCTAATGCATGTCCCCAGAAGGATATAGGTAGCTCAGTGCGACTCATCATCGACCTTACCATGTCAAGCAAGGTACGGTTTCTCCGTTCAGACACACCATTTAATTGTGGTGTTCCAGGAGGAGTCCATTGTGAAAGAATACCATATTCTTTCAAGTAATCTTGAAACTCATTACTTAAGTATTCGCCACCACGGTCCGACCGTAATGTTTTAATACTCTTGCCTGTTTGTTTTTCAACTTCGTGTCGAAACTCTTTGAATTTCTCAAAAGTTTCCGACTTGTGCATCATTAGATACACATAACCATAACGTGATGCATCATCCGTAAAGGTTACGAAGTATCGATATCCACCTCTAGCCTAGCCTGGCTAGACATGGGCCCACAAACGTCACTATGAACGAGGGCTAACAGTTCAGTGGCGCGTTCACCTTTACCACTAAAAGGTGATTTAGGCATTTTGCCTAATAAACAAGATTCGCAGACGTCATATGAATTTGGATCAAATCCGTCCAAGTACCCACTCTTCGAAAGTGTGGATATGCGAGTCTTGTTGATGTGTCCCAGACGACAATGCCACAAATAAGTTTCTTCTTCTTTTGGATTACTCATTTTGAGCCTTTTGTTTGTTATTTTACATTTTGGAGATTCATTTATATTCAAAATATAAAGACCATTATTTGCATCAGCACTGCAAATTTCTGCATCATTCATATATAAATAACACCTGGTGTTTTTAAATACAAAAGTGTACCCTGTTTGGGTTAACAAAGATACAGAAATAATATTCCTAGTTAAACTAGGAACAAAATAACAGTCATTTAGTTTAAGTACATGCCCCGAGGGCAGTTCCAAAACAAAAGTGCCTACGGCCAAAACAGCAACAGAAGTTCCATTTCCAACACGTAGATCACCTCCCCCGAAGCCAGTCTCCTGCTATCATGCAGATCCTGCACATCAGTACAAATATGAGAACCACAGCCAGAATCAAAAATCCAATTTTTATTAAGACTTGAAGTAGTCATATTTATCTCAATAACAAACATACCTGAGGCCGGTGCCTTGCCCGCCTGTATGTCCTCCTTATGTCCCTTGTTCATGCGGCAGTCACGCTTCCAGTGACCTCTTTTGCCGCATTTCAGGCAAACATCTTGAGACTTGTCCCTTGGCTTCCCAGAAGCCTTTGTTGACTTGGCCTTGCCTTTGTTCTTATGCTTCTTCTTTTTAACACCCCCAGTTGCCTTGAGCCCAGCTTTCGGCGTTTGAGATGTTGTTGCAAAGTGCGCCTCGCGCTTGTTGCCTTTCAGAAGTTCTTTCTCTGACTCCTTGAGAATTGACAACAACTCTCCAAGAGTGTCATCCGAATTCATCAGTTTGTAGTTGATGACAATCTGTTTCCAAGTATCGGGTAGTGACTGTAGAAGTACATCTATAGCCAGCTCAGACTCCAAGACTATACCCATACAAGCCAGTTCATCAATATCTGCTATCATTTGAGTCCCATGGACCTCAACAGAACTACCATCAGTCATACGGGTGCGAAAGATCCTCTTCACCAACTCGTACCTCGCCATCCGCTTATTAGTGCGGTGAAGATCTTGCAATCTTGCCATCATATTATAAGGATCCAAGTCCCTATTTTGGCGACGAAAGTGTTGAGTCATTGAAGCAAGCATAATCGACTGAGCTGTGTCACAATCATCACTGTGAGTTTTCCATAACTCCAGCTCAAGTGGCTCAGTGGGCTTAGGCCCGAGAGGTCTCTGAATAGTATACAGTATCCTCTCCGCCCCAAGGACTATCCTTAGGTTCATTTCCCAATCAGCGAAGTTTGTCCCCTTAAAGACATTGTCTCCCATGATAATGTCACGGACATTTACCTTGCTAGCCATCTTAACTACGATAGTCCAACTATCTAGTTAACGAAAAAATGGGTACAGTCAAACTGTTACAAGAAAAATAACATTTTTATAGTCCAACTAATGTTAAAAATTGACGAAATAAATTTTTGTAAGCGCGTAAAGCTAAGTATCTGAATGAAATTGCAAACTCAATACTAGCCTCCCACTATTTTCTACAAGTCTCTAACCCTCTGTTGAGTACTCGGGAAATCCAATTTCCTAGTGGGCTAGGATCCCGTTAAATAACACACAACCTTGACTTTGGCCAACAAGTTGTATGATATTTAACTAGGTAGATCTCGAAGATCAATTGGATCCCATCCAATTCCTAGATCCGGTAGGTGGACATCCAAGTCCGAAACATATATATCTAATACATACGTCAATGTATCCAATACATTTTCCTAACCATTTCCTCTGAATCAACTAAGCCTTGGCTTTGGCACAACAAACCTAATGATTCCAGTTAAGCGGGACCCATTGACAAGGAAAGTTTCGTAATCAATGTCGATGGACAAGAAGTGATCTTGACTTTGGCCAACAAATCACAACTTGGACAGGACACCGATGTGTAACAAAACTCTCATGATTCAAACACATCCTCAATTGACAAAGGTCTTGACTTTGGCCAACAAACCAATGCCAATTTTGGATCTTGAGAAAGAATCATTCAACGGAAGGAAAATCGCTTAATATTGTTTGAGGGATTTTTCGCGTAATTGGCAACCAATTAATTTATCTTTGTTAGGTCTCATCATCATACACCCTTAAGCATGCTTCTAAAACATCATAAAGTGCATAAAGTAAAGTAATAGTGATATACGGATGGATATATAAACAACTTGTTCCTAGAAAATCACTCATCCCTCTCCTTTCCTCTCCCCGCTAGCACTATTCTACTTCTACTCACCATTACATAATACAATAAGAGAAACCTCATTTACATTGAGGGGAATTAGGTGAGAAGAGAATACATAGAGATAAAGAGATAAGGCTGGACACGCAGGTCCAATTTATAAATTCCAAATTTACAATAATTTCTAAAATTACCCTTCCCTTCTAATATCCATCCGATATGCACTATTCATACAACACATCCACATTCATTCATTCATTCAAGGCATGTTATACAACCAATCAAATCCAATTAATTAGTCTTTAATTAGGTGACAATACAATGTTCAAACAATTGTTTGCATTTGCGCGAGTCCAACTCGTTTTGAGAATAAATACATATTGTATGAATTCACGAATTATATCGAACTACTCGTTAAATCCAATTTAAGTCGTATTCAATACTAATCCTTTTATTTAATTCTAAATTAAATATATACACTTTTATTGTGCTTTTATAACTTAGATTCCAAATCTAGTTCTATTGGGTCTCAAAGCCCAACCAACATCTAATGTCCGTTTAATTAAAGTCCGATGGGCTTTCTATTGATTTCATTAGGCTTGGGCCTTGGTCAATGTGGGTCAAACCCAATTTCCAAGCCCAATAAGGAATCACCCTCATTTGCCATAAAACCAATATCAAGCCCATAAGGCCCAATTAAACATAAAAGCCCATTTATTACATTTGGACTTAAATGGTGTGATTTAGGCCCATTTTGGATCCAATCCAAATGGTCCAAATCTACTTGGCCCAACCAAGCCCATTTATGACCAAATATAATAGTTTTAGGCCCAATTCCAATTTAAGCCCAATTAACTAAATTTTAAAATTCCAAATTTTATAACTTAATTAATTAAAGTGTATGTTCATGATTAATCCTTTAAATCAATATTTCCAAAATATCAAATTAATCTATTAATCATATTTTTATCTTAAATACATGTCCAACATTATTTAATCAAAAAATCAAGTCCCTAATGTGTCATCAAGCATTCGGCCAAGGTGAAAAATATGGTTCCGATTTCGTTTTCAATCCAATCAAGTCACAAATGATCATCTCCATATTATTTCAAGTCATCCAATGTCTTAAAATTAAAAAATCATCTAGTCCTCATGCTTGCATGTATTCGGCCAAGCCACTTTGGGGTTGGAAAAATTAATCCAATTTATTTTCCATGAAATTGATGATGTATAATTCATTTTAACATACATCTAAGCATATTCAACCAAGCAAACTCATCAAATCATGCTTCAAACAATTTTCCCCAAATAACATCCTAATATATTTGCATGCATTTTTAGGCTCAATGATACCATTGTTGGAAATCTAATAACCATATCCCAAGATCAAAACCAAGCAAGATATATATAAGAATGAATTAGATTGAAGTAATGGCGGAAACAATACTCACAAATAGCCAAATGTGGATGCAATGGATGAAGCAAAATCCTCCTTTGAGCAGTGAAGATTTCGGCCAAGCAGTGAAGAGAAGCTCCAAGCTTGAATTTGATCCTTCCAAGCTCTAAGATGAGTTTCCCATATCACCTTGTATGATCCCTTGATGGTGCTAGCCAAAGATGTGTTCTTTATGTTCCAAACAAACACAAATCTTCAAGCTTTTGCAACAAAAACCTGAAAATGGAGAGCCAAGAAACTGTCACAGTTTCGGTAATTAGAGAGGGAGAAAGTAATTGATTTTTTGTCTCCAAAATCAATTTATATTTATGTTATAATTATATTAAATAATAATATAAATATAACACAAACCATGCAAGCACTTAGAGTGTCTAACACTCAATTTCCATGCATATCTTTGAGTGCTTTGTACACTATCTTCATGCATTGCATCTTGATTAAAAAATACAAATAATGACAAGTGTCATGTGGGCCCCACACGTTTCCAAATGAAAGTGGGCCCACTTGCACTCACGCGTTCGGGTTCGATATTTCCGAAATATCGAGCTTACGTCGCGACGTTAATTAAATCGAATTTAAATAAATAATTGCGCCTAGCGAATTTATTATTTACGTCGCTAACGAATTAATTCTAAATTAATTCGTTTGCCCGAATAAAATCTAATTTCAATTTCGCGTCGAATCGAATTCCGTTTATTATATCGAATATAATAATTTTACGATTAATTCTAAATTAATCGTCTCTCTCTTTATACAGTACTTTATCCAAGATAAAGTCTCTCCGTAATTAATCCAAGATTAATCGAGTTTGAATCATACGTCATCGGTGAATCTTCGGGAAGCGACCCAAGAGACCTCTAGATATGTTGGCAGTAAATCCGGTTGTCGAACTATCCGAACACGTACGTACCAAGTACTACGTTTTTACCGATTTACAAGACAAGGTTAGCTTCTAGCAAAACGCCATGCCTACCCAATTCTCTAGAAATATTCTTACTGGAATATTAGATCTATAACAGGCGTAGTATACCGTAGTATAGTGTATATCGAACCAGTATCGGATGATCACATGCTAGGGCTGGGGCTGGATAAGTGTCTGCCCCGTCCGAAACACATATCGGATGTCAAGCAACCAGTCTCTTTGAATCGGATAATCCTGACCTAGTCATATTATCCCGATGGTTGCAACCATTATAGAGTACTAGTTCTGAATCCCTCGCGATCATCATCTCCATATGTCTGAAGTGATACTTCCATCTTGATATCACATCCAATACACTACGATTCTCGATAAACCCAGAAGAGGTATACACAGAACTCGTTAAAGCCCTGGACCACCAAACTAAATTTTACCGATTGTCGTAAGTACTAGCGATGCAAATCTCAGGTTAAGATCATATGCACCTACCCTGAAGCGGACTCCCATAGACACGCAGACATACTACCAATGGGACTCCGCGGGGTCTATCCAGAGCGAAGCTGTTTTCCGTACCATCGGTAAAACACAACCTCCTACCGCACTTGCATAAGTATCCAATACTTAAATATATGAGAACTATGCCGTTGTGCCCTCACAACATGCACAAGTGCAGTACTAGTCTATTCCGCATTATCGATGTCCAATCTCGATAATACTACGACTAGGGATATTTAATGATTAAACCTTTATGGATTGATACTGTCTCATATCATCACAATCCGGAACTAATCATAGGGACTTTTACCATTTATATTTCTAAGTAAATAAATTACAAAACGGTAAAAGGCAATTTCATTACTACATAGTTAATTTTGTACAATAATACAATATCATTTACAAAATAGTGACGCTATGGGTCATTACTGTCTAACAGAAGTATCTGCATTCTTCGTACCATCGCTAGTGAGGAAGTTAGGCAGATGGTTGGTAAATTTGCTGACAGAGTTTTGATATTGATATCTTACTTCAAAGTATCAAAGGTCCAAGCCCGTAGAGAGTTCTTAGCATAACAACCCAGATAAGGAGACCAATACAAGTTTGGAATTCCCAGACGAGGAGATCCAAGCAATAACGGTTCAAGGATGGAAGATGTACTTTGACGAGCAGTAAACACAAAGGACCAGGATAAGAATCGTGATAGTAACCCTGAAGGACAAACCTTGCCTATGGCCAAGAGGTTGACTTCGGAGTACCAATAACATGGCCGAATTTGAAGCATATGCCTTCGGACTGACGGTATTGATAACTTGAAGGCTAAGAATGTGGAGCTCCACGGAGACTCAATATTGGTAGTCCGACAGATGCAAGGGGAATGGGAATTGAAGGAAAAACGGTTGAAACCCTACCTATTACACCTCAGGAATAAGTCACAGGCCCTCCCCGATTGTAAATTCCAGCATTTACAGCGGGAAGAGAATCAAATGGAAGACGCGTTGGCTACCCTGGCCGCAACTTGGGAAAATCCAGAAAAGTTGGTGATGAGACCTCTAGTGTTGACAATAGCACGCATAACTATTTACGAGATAGAAAGGGTCTTGGAAGTAGAGGTCGAAGATGGGAAGCCCTGGTACAATGATATTCAACGATATTTAGAACGCGGGGAACTTCCGGAAGAAGCAAGAAGAAAAGACAGGATAGCCATTCAGATGTTGGATTCTCAATATGTGAGTTTGAAGGGAGAACTATACAAGAGACAAGCGAATGACATCCAGCTGAAGTGTTTAAGAAAAGATAAGGTTTAGAAGGCAATGGAAGAAGCACATGCCAGAGTATGTGGACCACACATGAACGGATTGAATTTGTCTCGCAAGATAGTAAGAAAAGGCTTTTACTGGTCGACCATGGAAGCTGACTATGTGAACCTGGTAAAGCATTGTCACGATTGCCAAGCGCACGATAACTTGAACCATTGGCCTCACACAGAGTTACACGGGCTGTCCGAGCCGTGGCCTTTCTCAGCATGGGGAATTGACATGATCGGAGAAATTCGACCAAACATATCGAATGGACATTGTTTCATAGCAGTGGCAATAGACTATTTTTAAAAATGGGTGAAAGCCGAGTCATTTCGTAACGTCACAGCAAAGTAGATGGAAAAGTTCATAGCCCGGAACCTCATATGTCGATATGAAATGCCGCATCACGTAGTAACAGAAAATAGAGTCTAGTTCAAGGGGAAATGAAGGCAAAGCTACAGAAGTACGGGATAGGACATCACAAGTCGTCACCTTACAGACCATAGGCAAATGGGGCAGTCGAGGCAGCCAATAAGACAATAAAGAAGATATTAGCCAAAATAAAGGAGAACTACAAGATTGGGCCGAAAAACTACCGTACGCCCTGTGGGGTACAGAACTTCTATAAGAACAGCAACGGGAGCCACGCTTTACTCTATAGTCTATGGCATGGAAGCAGTATTACCAGTGGAAGTTGAGATACAGTCCATACGGGTATTAGCAGAAGTAGAGTTACCTGAATAAGAGTGGACCTTGCAGAGATTTGAACAGTTAGCATTACTAGATGAGAAGAGGATCTTATGCAGTTATACCAAAAGAGATTGGCCCGAGCATTCAACAAGAAGGTGCATCCTACTAAGATCAGAAAGGGTGATCTGGTACTTAAGCAGTCAAAGCCGTCGACGACAGACCCGATAGGAAAGTTCAGACCCAACTGGGAAGGACCCTACGTAGTCAAGAAAGTAATGGGAAACGGGGTAGTAAGATTGTCAGATTTAGAAGGAAACGATTTCACTAAGCCAATCAACGTGGACAGATTGAAGCAATATTTTGCCTGAGGAAGAGCAGACCGACATGTCACCGGGAGAACTGACGGAAGACCTAACCCAACGGAATAGGAAATTCACCCATGCATGCATACATGTAACATACTTGCATTCTTTTTTATATTTTATTTCATTTTGTATTCACAGGTTTCAAAGAAGAAAATGAGAAAGTGGCAAAATTCAAGCCAACCAGAAGCAGCAACATAGCATCATCAGTTTCGAGAATGAATCCCAGGGTTGAGGCCCACACCAGCATCAGTTTCGGGAATGAATCCCAGGGTTGAGGCCCATGTCACCAACAGTTTTCGGGAAGGAATCCTAGGGTCGAGGCCCACATCACTAATGGTTTTCGAGAATGAATCCCAGAGGGCGAGGCCCGCACTATCAGCAGTTGAAAGGAAGAATTCCAGTGGAGCGAAAAAATAGAGAGAGAGAAAAGTCCTTGATGGTTAGGCATATGTTCGATAATGAACTTGATTGCTGTAGGGTGAAGCCTTAGAAGCGATAAGTGCGACATGTGCTCTTATCCGATATTTTGAGTGGTTGATCTCGGCTAGACTCGCGAGCACTTAATTATAGGATCTTAGCAGTAGAAGCCTGAGTAGGCGACGAGAGGATTAGTTGAAGAGATGACAGATCAGTGAATGACCGTTTGCTTAGATGTCCATCCTAATTTACTTGTGTTACGATGTGTGATATGGTTGGAAACGAAAGAAAAGTCTCTGAAGAAGAAAATATAAACCACCTATAACCGATAAGCGTGAAGCTACCCATGGGCGAGTATTCGGTACACCATTAGGAGAAATGCTACCTTAAAGGGTAGGTGTGTTGAAAAACAAAATGAAGAGACGAAAGAAAAAAGAAGAAAACCATATCATATTGAGTACGAGGAAGTAATTGCAGAGCATGATCAAGACATCTAGGTTGGTTAGACCCACTGATCCCATTCTTCGAGACAAAATCATCGAGTTGGCTTACTTAAGGATCAAGCTATGAAATAACCTTGGCACACACACACTGGGAGTCTAGTTCAGATCATTTATTCAGACGGTCGGATTTGAGTTGTATCAAGTACTTTGAAGGTTCTATGGTTTCGACATTAGGCATTATTTGAGGACGAAAATATGTGTAGCTATCAGGATTATCTCGTAAAAGGCAGTATAGTATATTGGTATGCAACATCACATCATGGGATCTACTCCGACCTGATGAAAGCAGCGAAGAATAGAAAAATAAACCAAGTCTGGGGGCGACCAGTCTACCATTTCTCATACAGCACGGTTCGGGAATGAACCATCACATCAGTGATGCCTCGGGAATGAGATTTAGCATGCCGGGAATGGCGCTCCGAGAATGGAGAACGGTTCAGGAATGAACCATCACATTAGTGATGCCTCAGGAATGAGGTTTAGCATGCCGGGAATGGAGCACGGTTCGGGAATGAACCATCACATCAATAATGCCTCGGGAATGAGGTTTTGCATGCCGGGAATGGCACTCCGGGAATGGAACACGATTCTGGAATAAACCATCACATCAGCGATGCCTCGGGAATGAGGTTTAGCATGTCGGGAATGACACTCCGGGAATGGATCAAGGTTCGGAAGGGGACCACAATTATCACAACCGCGACGCCTCGGGAATGAGGTCTAGCATGCCGGGAATGGCACTCCGGGAATGGAGCAAGGTTCGGAAGGGGACCACAACTATCACAACCGCGACACCTCGGGAGTGAGGTTTAGCATACCGGGGATAGTGCTCCGAGAATGGAGCAAGGTTCGGAAGGGGACCACAACCATCACAACCGCGATGCCTCGGGAATGAGGTTTAGCATGCCGGGAATGGCGCTCCAGGAATGGAGCATAGTTCGGAAGGGGACCATAACTTATCAGCTCAGTTCGGTAATTATTCCTAGAGATCGCATCATCTTGCAGGGATCAACCTTAGAAGTCGCAGAACCTCACCACTAGATCTACTCAGTTCGAAGCAACAGGCAAGTCAGGTAGCAGCTGGCGAGCCAGGTAAGTAAAAATGCATTGCATAACTTTGATAGGATTGTTACTGTCACACACTGCACAAGTCCATCAAAGTGAGGGCGACTGTAGGCACATCATTTTGCATAAGTCCTGATGATGAGCCTTATATGGAGGCACTACTCGATATGTTGCGGAAGTTGCGAGAAACGGACGTTGGAAGGGAAAATTCAAAAATCAATACCTTGTTGGACTTCTTCATTTGCTTAGCCTCGGGTTCGCTCGATGGACCTCTATTTTAAAATTTATCCTCGGCCCAAAACCCCCACAAACCATACCAAGCCACATACCCAAGCCCACACACCACCAACCCACACGCCTAAGCCCACCAAAAAGCCATCCCACACGCCCACAAGCCTCCAAGACCAATCTAAAATAATTAAAACATTAAACACATGTTAAAATCCAATGAAATCACCTTCCTAAATTAAAAAATCAAATCAAATCCCATAAATATGTAGACATTTGAATTTTTGCATGAAAGCCCAATGATGAGCCTCGTATGGAGGCACTACCCGATAAGTTATGGAAGTCGCGGGAAACGAACGTCGGAGGGCAAAAATTTAGAAATAAATACATCAACAAATTTAACTCGCTAATTGGCCTCGAGGTCGCCCAATTAATCTCTATTTTAAAATATTAAGCCTTGGCCCAAAACCCCCGCACCCATCCAAAGCTCACTTGGCCCAAGCCCAATCAAAATAATTAAAACATTTAAAACACATGTCACAAATTAAATTAAATCCAATTAAATTAAATTAAATCCAATTAAATTAATTAAATCCAATTAAATCAAATCAAATCCCCATTCCTAAATAAAATAATCATCTCCTAATTACCAAAGATTTAAATCCAATCTAAATAAATCACCTACCAATTTAAAGATATTCCCCACCAAAAATACAAATATCCTTTCCTTTAATAATTAAATTAAATGCATCCCTTTATTGATTGATTTATTTCCTTGTTTTGAAAATCCCATGCAAGGAAACCCTAGCTCACTCCTATAAAAAAACATAACTTAATGCAAACCCTAAAGAGGGATAACTCTCGGTAAAAGAGACTCACGACACTTTAACACAAAAGATACAAACCCTAATACATTATTTCTTCCACCTCTCTTCTCTCTCGCACATTCACACCCAGAACTTACACAACCCACTGAACAGACACAGGCCCTGCACTTCACGAACACAAGGTCACAAGACTCTCATTCACGTCTCTCTCACACCATAAACCAATGCACAAACAACAAAACCCTAAAACGCACACAAGCAGCCCTATCATTCACGACCAACAACAAGCAGCCTTTAACGCCAACCCCACTCAACAGCCCTCACAGAACCAACACAAAACGTCAAACCCACAAACTGACCACACTTTAACACTCATAAACCTAGCTACACTCGTCTCTCTCTCGCTCATTCATCACCAAAATCCACCTCACGCAATGCACAAAACACACACAAGGCATCCAACCCTTCACCCCTAGCATTGACGCCCAAAACTCTCATAAAAACTCCATCCATTGCCGTGAACAAGCCTCAAAAAACCCTCATCCATTGCCGCAACAAACAACCTCCACACAACCCTCTCACCTTCATGCCATAACACCTTCAACAACCCTCTGACCTTCACGCCATTACCCTTCAAACAGCCCCTGACCTTCACGCCATTGCCCTTCAAACAGCTTGACCTTCACGCGCTGCCCACCCCCCCACAAAACAACAAAAGACCGAGATCAATCAGACACAAATAGGCACAAATTAACCATCCAACAACCCCTAAAATACGCACAGAAAGTCCACTTAAAGCCTTCAATTACCACACGAAATACCCCAGTAAACTGCCATATTACCACCGAAATTCTGCCCAGTAAACTGCCTTGTTACCACCAAAATTCTACCTAGTAAACTGCCTTATTACCACCGAAAATCTACCCAGTATATTGTTTTATTACCACCAAAAAACAGCCCTGAAACACTACCCAAATACCGCAAAAACAGTGAGCAAAAGACAGCCTAAAACAGCGAGGCAACGAAGGAAAACAATGAACCAGTAAATAGGAAAAGATGTGGAGCATCAAACCTTCTGAGAACCATGTAACACACTTCTAATAGACGACTTAAGAGGTTAGACCTGAGGGCACCTTTTCTATTTATTCCCGTTCGTTTTTTTGTTATTTATTGTTATTTCTTCGCATGCGTATTATAGATTCATGTAAGTTGTGGCCATGGGATGAATGAAATATGTGTTATCTCTTGCGATATATCGGATGGAAACCCGGATGTAAATTCCGTAGCCGAATCTGAATAGACGGTATTAATACAATGCCCCGTTCCGTTTGAGAGACTCACATATTTCGTTTCATCCAAATTTATGTGTATTCGTGTTTATTAAAAATAGTATGTTACTTTTATGCTGTTGGATAATATGACCCATAGCGTCACTATTTGCACAGATCATTGTGTTGTTGTAGCAAATTAACTATGTGACAAGGAAATTGCACTCTCATCATTTGTGATTAGATCACCTTAGATATATAAATGAAGAGAGGTCCCTATGATTAGTTCCTGGACTGAGAA